>JAFHLA010000021.1:170000-287500 GCA_021432705.1 Caranx ignobilis | reverse complement strand
AGGCCCCAGATGAGCTGCCGTTAGACAGAAAGAAAAAGAAACGCTGGAAGGCGAATGTGCTCAGACTGAAAAACTGTTACGTTTCTGAAACCCATTAACTTTACCTGCTCTCAAGTTGTTAAATGTCAGAAGTGAAACAGCTGCAGGCAGGAGGAGGAGGAGGAGGAAGAGGAGGAGGAGGAGGAGCAGAGTGTGGGTCAGAGACTCAGACTCACTTTAATCTGTCCTACATGTGATGGAGCATGAGCTGTGTTTCCATTCACCTGCTCACACTCTCATGTCGACAAAACAAGAGTGAAACCTTCCTCATTTAAGTCACATGACATCCTGAACATCAGATATAAAGTTTGTCCTTGTGTTGCCATGAGAACCAGATGTTGTCGTCACCTTCCATTAAGCACAACAGCAGTCACTGCGCTGGATGCTTTTGTCCTGTCAGTTAGTGCATGTTGTAAATCTGCTGCACGAACATCACTTTACAAAAGATTAATGTGAACATGAACGGACTCAGTTTTACGGCGCGCTGCATGACGTCTCCGTGGACACGGTCCAACATGGCTGCTGCTGCTGCTGCTGCTGCTGCTGAAGTCGGCTTGTTTGAGCATTTGAAGCTGTTTTATGATCGAACAAGTGAAGATTTTGATGTTCGGATGCAAACTGTTCCCGCTGATTATTCTCATATACTAAAGCTGGTTTGTCTGAGGTTGAAGTGTTGAAACAGAGTTTTATTCTCAAGATGTTTTTTGAGATTTAAGTGTGACTCACGTCTGTGATCCTTCAGCGGTGCAACGATTCACTCATGGAGGTAGAAGCAGGTCCTACTGAGACAGAAAAGTGGTCTGTGTATATAAAACAACATGAACCAGTTGTAACCCTCTGTATATGAACTGGCTTCATTCACACAGCATCATAAAGTCATGTCTTCCACTTTGTGCCAATCTGCAGCTGCTGTCCATGAATCTAAGAGGTGGAGTCAAGATCCAGCTGTGCTTTGACCTCTCGGCCTGAATCCATCAGTGTTTAGCTTTGTTGCTTTGAGGCCAGCAGGTCTTCAGTCTGTACATCATCAGGGTTCGTCCTCTGTGGACCGTGAGCGTCTGTCTCTGCAGCAGTGACACCTGGAGTCTTAGTTTACGCTCATGTCGAATCTGTGAGGTGGAAAATCTCTGGAGGAAGAGGAGGCAAAGAGTGTGTGTGTGTGTGTGTGTGTGTGTTGGTGTTTGTGGTGCATGCATGGGTATTAGATGAATGTGAGGGACAGGAGAGTGTGTGTGTGTGTGTGTGTGTGTGTGAAGTTAATTCCTTTTTTCTGGTGTGTCTTTTCTATTTTCGATGGCTGACTCTGTGTGTATATGTGTGTGTGTGTGTGTGTGTGTGTCTGTCCCAGGTCTCTTTAGGATTATATGGCTCTGATTAACTGGGCAGCCAGATGTCTGCTATGGCTTTGTCCCATTTTCTCCCTCCCCCCTCCCTCCTCGCGCCCCGTCCCCCCTCCTCCCTGTTGAGGAATATGGATGTGTGAAAGTGTTTGGATGTAACACCGTGTGTGTGTGTGTGTGTGTGTGTGTGTGTGTGTGTGTGTCCTCTACCTGAATTTCACTATAATAACAGAGATGATACCTTTTTGAGCCAAATGGAAGCTGTGTTAACCACACACTCACAGTCACACACACTCACACTCACACACAGACACACACACACACTCACACACACTCACACACAGACACACACACACACACAGATGAGGAGTTGTGGGAGAAGGAAGGAAGGGAGAGGTAGCAGTTGGCCATTTTGACAGGAAAGCTGGTCGAACAGATTTCGGGGCTGTGGTTCGTCTGTTTTTCTTCCATCCATAAAAACGTGAACGAACCGTGTCTCAGGTTCTTCCTGGCTCAGCGCTGGTACCAAAATGTTTTTGTACGGCGGCGTATCAGGGGCCACTGAGGGATTAAACAAAAAAAAAAAAACCAAACTGGAAGACGGAGGTGAGGCTGGATTTTTTTTTTTTTAGCTGAAAGTCAGAAATGTTTTTCTTTTCAAAGCAGGAGACACGTCCACGCTTCACAAGGTTGGACAGATATCACATACTTTCTTTACGCCTGCAGAGACACGAGTTTTCAACCTTTTTCTTGCAAATTTGTGACTTTATGACGTCAGACAATATCAGTTTGTTTGTCTTTTGAAACTTGAACTTTATCCCCTCGTCTCTTCCAACAGCGGCTCTAACACACTGTAGTATAATGTAATGCAACAGTCTGGGCCGGTCGCGTAATGTTTTCTCACCTCATGAAGTGTTGCTTTGATCCGAGTTTGTGATACGACAAAGTCTCAGGTCAGAAAAGGCGACTGAACCCCTTGTGTTACCAGCTACACCACACAGCTCCATTTACCTGCATATTCATCAGTGAGAGGTTTTGATTGGTCAGTTGTTGTCCAGGATGGTGAAGCTCATTTAAGTTGTGCCTTTATAGTTAAAGCTCCTTCATACACAGAGTTACCGTGGTTTCCAGAAGCTAAACTTGAAACTGTTTTCTTGATAAACAGATTGTGTCGTCTCCAGGATTTCTTTTTTTTTTTTTTTTTTTATTTGGGAACATTTCTTGGATTTGAAACAAAAAAAACACGAAGACAGATGGAGTTAAGAGTCAGAAAATGAACATTTTCTGCTTTTTCGTTCCATATTTCAAAGAAAGAGCAAGATTTTAATTTGGAAAAAGTCATTTGAGCTTTTTGTGGACTGAAAGGAAAAAAGTGTGGTTTTCTTATACCTCAGTGTTGATCAGTTTCTGCATCAGTGACCAGGGATGATGACGACGATGATGATGATGATGATGTTTTCTGTGTTATTCAGAGCTCCGTCCACAGATGTTTGGTTTGGTTAGAGTAAAAACAAAAGACACAGATTTGGCCTATGAAGTCAGAAGGAAACCCCGTCGTCTGAGCTCAGTCGCCAGAAACGCCGCGGCGCTGGGCAGCTTCGACCTTGAGCAGGTTTTTTTTTTTTTGGTTGATCTGACCCTGAAAATGTGCGTAACAGCAAGAGGCAGCCACCACAAAAACAACAGTTTACCCTCTTTAGCGCAGAGCAAACCGCCCGTGTCACCACTGATTGCACAGTTGCACCTAAACGGTCAGCGACGGGCCACGGAGCCGTCAGCCGGGGACAAATGGTTCCACTGGAACCATTAAAATGACCAGTGACACAGCAACAAACCCCACAGTGCTGAAAGACACAGGCTCTGTGTAGGTTGGAGGTACTGGTGGTGGTGGTGGTGGTGTGGTGGGGTGGGGGGGGGGTCCTCTGGTTGCTGGGTAGAGTGAATTTCACCGGGATAGTCGCTGCTATCTTTATCCTCTCTGTCCGTTCCCACTCCTGTCGTCCTCCTCTTGTGAGTAAGCTGCTGAATTATCCATGAGGTCTTAGTGAAGCTGCAGGCAGGCAGGCATTCGTACGTAACACACTGAATCAGTTCATGGGCATAATGAAGACAACCCCCCCCCCCCACCTTCCTGTTCTTCGCGCTCCCTCATCCCATCCTCCATGAATGAGTCATGAATTCAGAGGAAGCCTTAGCCCCTCTTTTCCCCTCCCCTCTCTCACCACACCGATGAAGTGACACTCTATTTGTCACTTTTTGTGGGCAAACAACGCTGCCAAACTGTTGTTGATGTCGTGTCGTGGGGCTGAATTTGGAAGCAAGGTCACGACACGACCGCCGGTGCTGAAATTCCTTTTTCTTAAAATAGTCCCCGGGCCGCTGCCTCCTCCTCCTCCACTCGCTCCTTCTCTCATCCCCACTTCTCCACAGCGGCTGAATCGGCTGCTTTTTTTTTATTCTTGCTGATACCTCAGTGCTGCAGCAGGAAATGGCATTTTTTTAAATTTCTTTTAGGGAAGATTCTCCTCATAATGTTTAATTAAATCTATAATCAAGCAGAAGGGGATCTCATTCCAGCAGAGCTACCTGAGCTGCCTCCGAGGTGTCTCTCTACAAAAATGAACTCCAGCTTAATGTCATTATTATTTCAGGCATGAGCAAAGATTTTACACACTCTGCAGAGGTTATCGCTGCCCACTCTTTGTTCAGTTTAATGAGACCTCTGCATCCACACAGGCACATAGAGGGGAAAAAAAAGTATGATGATCCAGCAAAAACGACACGATCCTTACTCAGAGTTCAACATCATCCACCCAGGAATACACGTAGAATCCTTTGTACTGCTCAGCATTGTGCTTTTAAGTTAAATTTACCTTGCACGTGTCGAGATGGAGAGCAGGAATCACTGCACAGCTGCTGTGAAAACTTTCTAGAGTCGTAAAATCCAGCCTGTAAGAAAATAAACAGCCGGATGGTGTCATGCTGCCAGGTTGTTGTCGGTCTGGACACGGCCTTCTGGAGAACCATAAATTTAGAGAAGTTTGCTATTTCAGGTCCCACCGCTTGGTTCAGAAGAGGAGGAGGAGTGTTGCTCTGTCTGCAGTTACACCTCAGAGGAGGTTATGAAGCCGCTACTGTTTGTCAGTGACTCAGCAGCTCCTGATGTGGAGATGGTGAAAAGATGTTTAACGCACTGTCCCAAAGGTGAATCATGGTTGGAGTATACTCAACAAGACCAGGTCAAACAGAGAGGAGGAGGGAAGCCGCCCAGCCACATACTCAGTAGTTTAATATGGCCACATTCCCAATGAAACTGTCAGAGAACAGAATGAGTTTCAAACAGTGACTGAAACATGGTGCGTTGAAGCCAAATCTGAACTTCTAAGCCATTTCCAAGTTGCTACAAGCTGCAAAATTGGCAACTATCTTCAACTTGCAGTATCTGAGGTCTGAAAAAGTTGAGAAACATAGCGGAAAAAAGGCAGTAAGTTGGCAGCAGAGCTTGTTCAATCCAAACTGATTAGAAAGAACAGCAGCCAATGGGGAAACTTGATCAGTCAGTCAGTCAGCAATAGACATTCCTGTTTGTGTGGTAGGCCTCCCTTCACATACGAAGCCAAAGGTATGAAGAGGTGTTCTGAACGTCCACAGTCCAAAGTTTGGTGCCGATCAGGCATAATAATTGTGTATTGATTGATTGAACGATTGACTGATTGAAAGCTTTAGTTGTAAGTGTACAGAAGAACATTTCAAAGCATTCACCTGCCATCACAGGTTGGGTATCCTTCTCTATCATTTTTGCCCTACCTTTCTGTAGAAATCTTCCCAGAACAAAACATCTTCGACTCCAAAATCCAGGTTCTTTCTCAAACTGATGATTTCACAAATCAATCACTGCACAGTGGTGAATGAAATGCAAAATGAAAACATCCTCAACGATCTTTCTGTCTGCCTACGCCAGTTTTTAGTGGTAGGGCACCAGGCACCGTCATTACACTTCGTCTTACATAAGTGTAATAATCTTATGTATAAATTAGAGAGTGTTTCAGACTGAGTCTCTCTGGAGGACAATCAGCCAGTTCTTTCTTTGAGAAGTGACAGAAATAACCGACTTTCTCACCTCCACACTCGAGGCCTATCGCTGCATGAGGTGGGTGTCAAAGTCGTATTGTTGACTCTGGGATGTATCTGATCGTTTCAAACTTTCCAAATTGTTGCCTGTGAGTGGGGAAGGTCTGACGATGTTTGATCATCCATCGAGCACTTCTGTTGGAGCCTGCTGGCACTTCAAGAGATTAAGAAGTTTTAAGATTTCAGAGGCTTTTGCGGCAGTGCACTGGCGACACTTAATTGCCGTTCAGAATTCATAAAGTTGCCTTAATCCTGCCTGGTTTCAGTCGTCGCTGCCCAGTGAGTCACCACCTTTACAGCATCCCTGAATTTGTTCTTCAGAGGCATTAGGCCGACTTACAACAGACATAATCCTCACCCAATTAACAGCCTGTCGTAGCACCTCCTTTCGAGCACCAACTGGTGCTCCCTCGGCACCTCCCCTCGCTTATAAGCCCCTCGCTCCTCCTCAGCATCAGCTGGCGTTGATGTGTGCTCCCTGATGGTCTGGATCAGGGGAGGCAGAGCAGTAGAGGAGGAGGAGGACAGTGGGGAGATGGAGGCGGGGCGGGGGAGGTCTCATTTGGGACAGGGGTGGCAGGTTGTCGACTCTTTTGTTTGAGGCTTGTTAGAGCGATGGGTCTTGGCAAGTGGGTGGAGAGCCCCGGTTAAGCCCTGTTACCCTCTGTGAAGCTAGCTCTGAGCCAACAATAGCAGCGATGCTCCAGATATAGAAGCCGGGGGCTGTGACAAGTCATCGAAATTCAACCGTATGAGGAGGCTGTGTCTGTGTGCATAGACAAATTAGACCGTCTCCTCGAGTGGCCACATTGATTAATAAAGTGACTATTTGTGTAAATTTCTGCTCGTCCATCCATCTTTCCTGTCAATTTAATCGAGCTGTTTGTCTTGCTCGTTTCATTTATCTGATTCGTCTTCTCTCTCCTTGGGAAAATTGTTCTGGTTCCCTTTGGCTTTGTGTCTGATGAATGGCTCAGTATTCAGATATGGACGGTTGCTTTACGGCAAAATGGTTTTCTGTCAGATGCACCAAGTACAAAATAACGTTAGGTTTTCTGTGTTATTTCATGTGATGGATGATATTTTCAAGGTGCACGTGATATCTGGTTTGTCACAGATGGGTTGTTGCTGTGACAGGTGGCATGACAGTTGATTGATGTATGTGAGGGGCATGTGATGTTTGACATACATGTTGGTCTCATGGAGCTTGTGCAGCCTGTGAGGGTGGTGCTGTGACTGCTGATGGAGGGGGGGACACTATTTGTTCACGTATAATGTTGAGGCTGTGACTATTCTATTAATAGTTTAAACTTGGTTCTATTTGCAATGACATTAAAAAAAAGCAGCAACCTCTGACATTTGAGAAGCTAGAACGTGCCAGTGTTTTGGTTGAGTGATCAGCTCTAGATAAAGGTTTTGTGTTTGTGTAGCTCTACCAAACCCAGTGTAGATAATAACTGAAACCCATGTCATGATCTCCTGGCGCTACTGTGTCCTAACTATGTTCATTTCTTCTTGTAGCTGGAGATGGAGAAGCTGCAGCTCCAGAGTCTGGAGCAGGAGCACCGCAAACTGACGGCGCAGCTAAAGGACGAACGCGAGAAGAACAAGCACATTGTCATGATGTTGGTCCGAGAATGCAAGCAGCTCGCCACGCGGGTGGTAGAGGAGTCGCAGCGGTTTGACGAGCTCCAGGCTCGCCTGGACGAGGAGAGTCGCACCTCTGGCCGGCTGCAGGAGGAGCTGAGCACCGAGCGGCAGCGCAGCCAACAGATGGAGGCCAAGATGGAGAAACAGCTGTCTGAGTTCGATACCGAGCGGGAACAGCTGCGTGCCAGGCTGGGCCGCGAGGAGGCCGAGAGCCAGAGTCTGCGGCAGCAGGTGGAGCAGCTCAGGACTGAACAGGGCGATGGGAAGGATGCTGCTGTTGCCCAGCCTGCTGCTGCTGCTGCACCAGAACCTGCTGCTGCCACCAGCACGCCACCCAAACCTAAAGCTCTGACGTCTGTTTCTGTAGCCACAGAGCCCATCAGCTCTCGAACGGCATCTTGCCAAACGGACCTGCCCCCCACTGAGGTGGAGGGTCCTAAGAAGACCCCCCTCACTATACCGGTCAAACCAACCCCTGCCAACTATGTGGGCCTGAGCCTGCCAAAGACGTCCGGCCGGGGGATCGTCCACAGCAGCTCAGCTGGACTGGCACAGACAGAGAATGGCTCAGAGGGCCAAGCCCCCCACGTCCTACCCACTGGGGTCAGCCCCCGTGTCCAGGCGGCCCGCTACAAGTTCCAGGAACAGGACCAAAACGGCACAGCGTCCCAGAGTCCTCCGGCCCGTGACCTCTCCCCCACCAACCGTGACAACTTTGCCGCCAAGCAGCAAGCCCGTCATACCGTCACGCAGGTTCTGTCGCGCTTCACCAGCCCTCCAGCGGGAGGTGCTGGACCCTTGCGTCCAGGCCTGCCCCACTCTGCCTCAGAGGGAGGCCCTTTTCCCGGCCGCCTGGGCCACCCCATCGGCCTCAAGTCGCCCACAGTGGCCAGGATCGACCGGGGAAACCCTCCCCCTATCCCTCCCAAAAAGCCAGGGCTTTCCCAGACCCCCTCTCCTCCTCATCCACCTATCAAGGTGGTGGGGGACAGCAGCCGTTCCCCAGGGGCTGGGCTAAAACCGGCCACGCCCCAACTGCCGCCCAAACCCGCCCTGGACCTGGTCCCAGCCCTGACGGCCTCTCAGGTGGGTGCCTGCCCCTCATCCCGCTCCTCGGGGCCTGGCCGGGGCCCTCAGCGGCAGCCGGCAGCAGCATGTGCAGAGTGCCCCCCCGTCATCAGCCCTGCCACCACTGTCAGTAGCCCCTCCTCCATAAACCCCCCCTCCACCTCCTCTTCCATTAGTGCTCCATCCTCCCGTAGCCCCCGTGCCTCATCAGGCAGCCCCCTGGCAACAGCATCAGGTAAAGGGGCTCCTCCGTGCTCCATCTACCTCCAGTTCTCCCTGCTGCCTCTTCTCTTCCACTGTCTTTCCACAGGGTTAGCCTAGCCTAGCATAGCATAGCGATCAGGTCACAGTGAAACTGGTCTAACCACAGGAATCTGACGCAGAATAGCACATGGGTCAGTTCAGTTTATGTGAGATCCGATGTCGCTCGCTCACTCTCTCCTCATCTTCTCTCTCCCTCTCTCTCTCTGGCCTCGATATGTCCTCCCTCTGGGCACCTTTTGTCTCCCATGTTGTCACGTTAGCCATGTCGGTGTCGGTATCAGCCGAGGACATTGACAACATGTCCAGAGGTTAGCTGCGTCACAGCAGAAGGAGCGTGTCAGGGTGAATTGAGGCAAACCAGATAGTCCTCCCCCCACCCCCACATATCTCCTGTCATGTTCTCAGGTTGGTTTGTCGGCCTTCCTACCAGTAACCCCTCTCCTCTCTGAAGCTGATGCCAGAGGCTGCTCTCGCCTTCCCCTTATCATTTCCATCCTCCGGTAGCATGCCATGACCGCTCCTCCACTTCCTGCTCTCCTCCTGTTTTCCTTCCATTAACGCATCCCTGTATTGCCAACAGCACTCTGCAGGCGTTTGGGTATCAATGTTATCATTTGTATTTGCCTTGGGATTTGCTTGTAGTGCTATGCTTGGTTGTACTATGTTGTATAATTGAAAGAATAATGCCAGTTTATTACAACTTGCGGTGGTCAGGTATTACATCTGTTATTTTCAAAACATCCGTCACTGTTTACAGAAGACTACTTTACTCACTGTGGTTGTCCGCCCACAGATTTCAGTCGTTCTCAGTGACAGTTTTACGTCCGATTAATTTCTCTCAGCTGATTTTTATCAACTCACAGGTAAATGTTTCTGACCTTTTGATGTTGATGTTGCCGTCTCGAGAGAAAAACAGGTAGTAAATAAAACCAAGTTGTAAGAAACTGGAGTTATTCTTAAATATACCTGTGAAATGTGACGAGAACATGTTGCATTTCTGAAGCTCCTCTTGTCCTCTGCATGCAGATGGTCCTTGATCCTAACTGGAAAACATACAGCTGCACTATATAACTACATGTTTGCCAAAAAAAAAACAATGCAACTAAACTGACTTAAATCAATTCATTAAGAACATGGCTGACCGTTACGATCTCAAATATGGACATTATATTGCTTCCATGTAAATATGACACTTTATAAGGCTTAATAAAGATATCCTCCCATTTCCCTAAGGAAAAGAAAACAATGATAACACCAGTGTTTCAAACTTCCTGGATTGCATTATAGTCGATTGCAGCATCTCCCACTCATGAATCTGACAAAGCCATGGACTACTACTACTAGTTGTGGAGACAATGCTATCTCCCAGACATATTAATCACAGTTTGAAGCCAGGACACAATCCCACCTGCCAGCAACCAGACATGTTTTTGCAGCCTTTATACTTCTCCTGCTCCCCACCACCACCACCACCACCCACTCAGACAGAAAGTGCAACCGTTAACGGTGGCTGTAATACATGTCCTTGAGATTCTCTGCAGCTCCTTTTTCTTTTACTCTCTTTTGTATCCCTGGTTTTTTCTCACTCTGTGGGACAAATGTCTGCAATGAAACTCTCCATTCTCCGTTTTTTTTCTAACTCATTTTTATGCTTTCCAGTTCAGAGCAACCACATGAAGCCATAGCTAACAGCAGTAGCTCTTTAGACTGTGTCGCCTCCTAGTAGAGCTTTGACTGAGTAGCTAATAGTTTTGGCAAAGTTGTTGGGTTTTTAGTAATTAGTCCTTTGTTTTCCTGTTCTTCACTTCATCTCTTGTGCTTAATCGTTTAATTCGCTGTAATATCGCTGTGTAATTGCAATGGTATCTGTCTGAATAAGGCATCCACTGTGTGAATCGTGTGGGTGAATGATTGGATTGAGAGATGATGAATGCTATAATCTGGCTAATTAATCTGGTGCAGTTGACAGACTCTTTTGTCCAGGCTCCAGCAGAGTTTGCATGTTGATTACACTTAGAGACATTTTTATCCGAGGGTTCCCGCATTGTGAGAACCTCCTGGAAAAGCTTCCACTATTTTCCAGGTCATTGGAAAAGCAATTTAGGTCCAAATACGACAGATGCTTCAATCCAACGGTGAACGTCATCGCTCATATTTGGGACTCTGTTTTGATTTACTTACAGCACATTTAACAAAGTGATTTTGCTGTTCAACATTCATTTATGTCTCTTGAATTTTTAAATACTACATGTGAATTTCCATTAACCTCTTAAACTCTGCTGAACCCCCTGCTGGTTTTGCGACTGTCTGGGATCTCAAAGTGTCCAAACACATCAAACATGGATTTGTCAATGTAAATGTGTTAAAACATGATAAACAAGAAAGCCGGAGTGATCAGATGTGCAGCTCAGTGGACACAGCATTTATAAAAGCAGAAAGAAGAGTTATAATTTAAATGTTATTCTCAGACCACACCTCAGAGTTTCCTGATGATTTGAGGTTTGTGAAACGAGGAGAGGCCTTAAAACCACAGTTTTCCTGGATGAGCTCCAGCTGAGGTTGAGTGAAAAAACCCCACTGTTACTTTACCTGTTTACCCGTTTCTCCTCTAATCCTGCCATTAATCCCTCTGGTTCGTTGGTAACATATCAAACCACCAGATGGGATTTAGCCAAGAATAGCCTCGGGCTATAGCAACATAAACTCAACTTGGGTGGCTTCTTTTTGGGAGCTTTAATATTTGATATCTGTAGTGACCAAGTGGCATAAATACGCTGAAGTTTACTGGCAGAATAGTTCGCACACATCCTTTGACTTTGAGATCACATGCAGTGTCGGTCTTACATCTAGGTGTGTGGTTTAGTTTCATGTCTTTATATTTATACTGCTGCTATTTAGCGTAAATGTTTATGTATCCCAACACCTCTGACCTCCCAGCTGCTGCACGGACAAAAGAGACTGTACCAGAACATGTATGGATCTGAAGTGTGCTCTCCTTCCCTTCCAACCCACCCACCCATGTTTGAACCTCCACTGTCCTGCTCTCAGCACTTCTAGTCGCTCCCTCTTCCTCCTGCTCTTCCTCCTCCTCCTAGTTTAACCTGTGCTGCTCCTGCTGCTCCTTCCTCCTGCAGGCTGGTGTCCCTCCGTAGTCTCCTCTCTAAGTGGCGGTGGGCCTGCTGCCCTGGACGGCGGGCGCCCCCTGCTCCTCCAAGCTGCTTCCCAGGGAAATGTCACTTTATTGTCAATGCTGCTTAACCAACCAGACCCGACCACCATCAACTCCACCAACACCAACACTACTACTACTACAACCAACACCACCACCACCACCACCACCTCCATGTGCACCAACATCACCTCTACCACAGCCATGGAGAACAAGCCCAATCATCTTGACCAAGACCCACACTTCTACCACAACCGAACCTCCGCCTTGTTTGCTGCTGCTCAGAACGGACACACAGGTAACTGGCATCTTCTTCATCAGTACTGGTTACAATGGTCTGTGGTGTTTTCAACATAGCCAGCGAGACAGCAACCCAAGGAGCGGTGGATAACATTATATATCGTATACGTGTTGTGTATAGTTGTGTACTCTTATCTGTCGTAAACAAGAGATTATGGGTTACAGGTCGTGTTTCCAGTATTTTCCCATTAGATCTGTATATTTATAGTAAAGTCTTTGAAACTACAACTGAATGCATTAAGTTTTTCATGCTGGTAAAATGTAATAATTAAAAAAAATAGACAAAATAAAGTATTTTAGAAGCTAAACTCTGGGCTGCAACTCGAACGTCAGGTTTATCAGGTTCACTTAAACCTGTTACAGCTGCTTTTCCATAGACTCCACTTCTCTATCATTGTCACTGAATTCAGTGGTTCAGTAAATGTCAGTGAGCGTTATGATCTGGCAATGCATCATTCATAAAAGTACTGCTGCCACAGTCACCTACTGTTTAATGTATAAACTAATGCATCAGATAGGACGGTGCCTGAGCTGTCGACATCTCAGAGCTCCGTGACGTTCTGTGCGTTCGATTAGTTTGCAGTTGAATCATATTGATCGTCGTTGTGCTGACTGGAATCCATCACACTGAGACTGACTGTGTGTGTGTATCTGTACATATTAAAGCACAGGTTGTTGAATCCACTGGGAACAGAAACCTTTGTCTGTGGTTTCTGGTCAGTGGTTGGCTGGGTGATTGATTCCCAAGGCTCAACCAGAGGCTCCTATTGATCATTATTGATTGATAAACAGAGGGTGATAACACACACCAAGTGCAATGGTTGTCCCACAGAGAACGACTGATACGCAACAATGAATAAAACACATAATGTGTTCTTGCAGGATCATGAGGCACAATCTATAAATACATTACTGAAATATGCAGTGAACAACATATAATGATATTATTCTCCAGCTATTCAGTGTTTTCCTTTGACACCATAATAAAGACAAAGCTGCACTCAGTAATGCAGCACATTAACTGTAAAGCTTTATATATTAATAATAATAATGAAGTCACTTTCACAAAGCATGGACTCATATTGAATATTGCATGATTATGATATTTTTCATCATATTGAAATCTTGAAAACCCAACAGTGATATAATTATACTATATATTATGCAGCTGTTCAGGCTGCAACGTTATATAATCATGTCTTATGACAAAAAAACAACATAAGATTACATTTGACATATAATAATTGTGATAATATTGTGTATTTTGATTGATTGACAGCTCGAGTATTAAACCTTTCTAGTGTCATTCGCTCCACTTACATTGTTCTCAGCTGTATAAACAAATGGCCTGGAGGCGCTGGAGTTTAAATCAAATGCTGCAAACACACCTGCTGTCATGGTTTTCCCTTCACAGAGCTCCTTTCCTCAGCTGGCCACGTAGAGCTGTGAATATAAAGCAGAGTCATTTCCACCAAATTAAGCATGATTTCTCTGCTTTTATGGGCCTTTTTGGGGGGAGAAGAAAATGAGATGCTAATGCTCACTCTGTGGTCAATTTGAATAAAAACGCTTGCCTTTCTCGTACGGCACGGCGTACGCTTCAGTGAAGAAAGTGTGGTTACCGATGAAACACGACTGTTGTATATGCATGAGGGACCATTAGGGTTGAGCATTCAGATTCAAAAGGCAGAGGAGACATGTCACGAACTTGGACAGGAAAGGAAGTATTGATAAGTGCATTAATATAAAAGGAAATGCTCATATTTCGCTGTGTATGTTTGTTGCATTCACCAAAGTCAATTTCAGAAATCCAGAAACAAAATACACAGATTTGCCTGCTCAAGCGTGAGGATGCAGTGAGAGGACAAGGACGTGGAGCTGATAAAAATACTCTGTGTGCTGTAATTGCCTGAGCTGTGGCCGACCCCATTATGTTGGCTGCCATTAAAAGAGACAGGCTGTCATGTCAGGGCCGTCACCTCAGCACCGATCTTGAATACATGTTCGTTTAGTGCGCTCACTCACTCACTCACACACTGAGTATTATCTACACACACTTGCACACACAGAATAATTAATGCATGGAGCAGACCCCTGTCACACACATACATACATGAACATGGCAGGTCTATCATGATGTGTTTCCTGCTGAGACGCTGAGCTGATGTTTAACACTGTCAGTCAAGGAGAGTTGATCCATTTAGTTACAGCAGCTACAGGACAGGTGTACTGAGGGGGTACAGGTGGGCTCACTGACCTTAGTACTACTCCCATCACCTCCTCCTCCTCCTCCTCCGTCATTGTTTCTCCATGCAAACACTACATGTCCAAAAAAAGCAAACACAGATGTTTATGTGTTGCAGGAGGTGGATGTGCAAAGACCACAAAGCTTCACACAATTACACAGCAAAGAGAACAGAGGATTGATGTAGTGTTTTCCCTCATGGGCTCTTCGTGCCGGATGTGTAGCTCGTATTTTTACGGAGAAACATGAAACTATTTTTGTACAACAGTGGTAGAGAGAGCTGAAGCCCCTCTGCTCTCCACTTCTGGTTCAGCCTCTGCTCCACTGGCTCCCAGTGGAGGCTACAGTAGACTCATCGCTCTCAGTGAAAAGCTGCAGTGCTTTAATGGAGTTTCTGCTCTTGTTGTGTAATATTTGAAAAAAATGAAAAAAAAAATGCCATTTTAGCAAAGATAAAAACTAACTGCTATGTGTCTAATAATTTGGTAAATTTTGAAAAGTAACGTCCTATTTAAGCGTTACTCACTGACCGGAAATGTGCACTCACCGGAAATGACCGACGCACCGTACACCTGCCGGCCGTTAACGTACGTCGGACTACGGGCGGGAACCATGGCGGAAACGTTTTGCTTTCCTTGCTGTTTCCCCGACCTGTGTCTTAAAAAACGAGAACGTCACGCACAATATCCATTTAAACGGACGTCGTGTCCTCGATCTTCGGTGGTTGTTTTCACAACAAGTTTGACAATACGACGTAGCCAAAATGGCGACCGTTGACGAGTCCACAGCGCTCGTCATTTTGACCGTTACGAGGGCAACGTCCGTGCTTGTAGTTCTCTGCATGTTGCCAGAACCGTCCCATTTGGGAAACATAACAACAGCACCCCTGTGTAGCTAGTAAGACTTATGCGCAATGTGTCACCCTCTCAAAAAATGGTGTTTAATAATGGCAGCGTTTGTAACTGTATGATTTAACACAGTACTGTATCTACTACACAGCCTGCAGTATCCATGGCAACACGATTGGCCGGTTGCTATGCAGTTGTTTGTTGATATTTCCTCTGAGATGTTGTAGTAGTGTCTGTTTTATTATGATAGTGCTTTGCTAATTGTGTTTGTTCACATTTACTGTTACAGATTTTCATTCATGTTTTATGTTTGTACAACGGCATCATCTTCATCCTCATCCTCATCCTCACCTTCACCTTCCTCTTCCTCTTCTTCATCCTCGCTGTGTTTCTCTGTCAGAGTGTGTGAAGCTGCTGCTGTTTTCTGGATCGCCTGCTGATGTTTTGGATGAAAATGGATTCACATCTTTACACTTGGCTGCCGCCCACGGCCACAGTGGGTGAGTTCACACAGGTTTATCCTGACCTGCACACACACACACACACACACACACACACACACACACACAACCAGTACTGTCTACTTGTCTGTCTATTAGTTGATTATATCTATAGAATATCAATAAGAGTGTCATTGCTTGTTGTGTTTGATCACCAATCAAAGATATTTAATTGACAGTGATATAAAACTTGGAAAATCCTCATGAATTTAGCATTTTACCCCATAAAGTCACATATAATCAACATTTAGTTTCGTTTATTTATGATTCACTTATTGATTAATTATCTTTTTTTAACACTGATTCCAACTTTATTAAAAAAGTCTAAACCCCAACACATGAGCCTCGTGGACGCTGACAATGTATCCCATCAGTATTTTCTATTGATGATTCATTTCACATATTTTGCTGTGAGACAAGCACAGCTGGAATCTCCCATGTGTGAAATCTGACCAGCAGGCCGATGCCCGTAACCACGCTGGGTTTTTGCGGTGCCAAAAAGCAAATGCCAGCATGGCTGCCTGGTACTGTCACCACGCTGGTTTAAAACCGAGGCTCTGTCTGTGGCCTTACGACAGTACAGACTTGTCAGCTCCACATCGCTCCTGAATCTATATGAGGTGATTTCCCACTGCGAAAATAACCCCCCCAGCCCGGCGTTTAAATCCGGCCCGTCTGCCCTTCATGTTTGCAGCTTTCATTTCTACTAATCAGTAGTTTCTCCTCCTCCAAACATCAACCAAGCTTGTTGCATTCATTATTAACAACCAGGGACACATCTGCTCCTGCACTTCATTCACTGTCAGTTCTGATCATTCACATTGATCTTGATCTGGTGGTGGGATGAATCCCAAGCCAAAGAGAGAGTGTGTGTGTATATATGTGTGTGTGTGTGCGCGTGTGTATGCTTGCCAGAAAAACACGATGCCCAGGACCAGCTGGGGAATGTGCAGTGCTGTAATATCTGATCACAGTGTTATTTATAGAGTCGGGATATCCAAAGGCACGCTGACATATTCTCACACACACATACACACACGCACACACACACACACACATGCTCACACCCAGGGTTTATTTTATGGGGTTAACTTGGTTTTTCAGTGGTCGTGACTCAGTGGCCCTGTTAGCAGAGGGATCAGTTTCCCTCAGATGATCTGGGCTCCAGTCGCTCCAGTGTCTGTGTCACTACTGGTGGAGGCTGAGTGATGTCTTCCCTTGTCTCTGAACAGGTGGCGCAGATAGTCTGAACTCCTCATATGTTGATACGTGGCCCTCAGTTCTCGGTCGAGGAGGCATGCACATTAGCATACAGAGGGACACGTGAGTGTGTATGTGTAAATCACGCACACACGTGTGATAGTATGATACTGTAGAATAATATAAATCAGATGTTTTATCTGCACATGAAGCTCCTTACACAAAATATAAATGACCTTCACCTCATAAAACATCCACAGCTGCACCTCTGTGTCTTTGCTGTTTACGTGTAACGGTAACCTGTCCCCCCCCCCCCCCGCTCCCCCCCTTCCAGCT
Source organism: Caranx ignobilis (assembly GCA_021432705.1). Classification (NCBI taxonomy): domain Eukaryota; kingdom Metazoa; phylum Chordata; class Actinopteri; order Carangiformes; family Carangidae; genus Caranx; species Caranx ignobilis. The sequence goes on along the minus strand of JAFHLA010000021.1, from coordinate 270,410 downwards.
GTGTAGAGGCGCTGCTGGCTGCAGGAGCTGCTGTGGATGCGGTGGCGGCCGCGGGGGGACAAACGTCCCTCTTTCTGGCCTGTGAAGCTGGACGACTGGACTGTGTCCGGGTCCTGCTGAGCGCCGGGGCCGATCGCTCACGCACCTCCACGGTGGGTCTGGGGTAACTGAGAGTGTGCATGTACAGACTGCAGGACGCTTTTATTTACATCTGTGTTCAACATTCATATATATTTTATGCATGTATTTCTAATGGAGGTGAAAGATGTAGGTCCTGGTCGTGTATTTTGATTGAAACAGAGGCGGCATCTTAATAAATGGAATCAGTTAAGTCTTTTAATTTGTTAAAAAAAGAAATGACGTTTGACTATTTGATCATTGTAAATCATAAAGGAGTCAGTCTCTCTTTGTTTTTAGTTTCAGTGATTTAAATTCAGCGTTGAGGGTTTCTCACACTCTTGGGGGGCATTTCTTGGTCTGATTCAGTGGGAGCTCATTAATGTATAGGCTTCCTGGATCTCCATGGCAACCATAGGGGGCCGTTGAGTTGCCGTGGCAGCATGTGACACCCCCCCCCCCCCTTATATTTAGTTACCTGCTTTGTTCTACATTTAGCCTGGCTTCCCTGCTGAGCCACGGAGCTGCCAGAGTCTCTATAGCACATCCGACCTCTTCTTCAGCGCAGAGGTATTTTTAGACGGCAGAAAATGTTGGCCGGTGTGTTTGCTCCAACGTAATGATTTAAGGTGGAGGAGGAGGAGGAGGAGCTCCGAGTACAGTGTGAATGTGCAGTACAGTCAGGACCGTCGGCCAGTTCGATCCATTTACTGGTGTTTATGTTGGAAATAATGAAAACCTTTAAAGTCACTGGTTCCTGCTTCTTTTTTAGGATGTTGATTGGTTGGTTTAACTAAATCAATCAATCACTTTTTACAATGGTCAATTGTAAAGAGTAAGAACAGACCAATATCTATCAATCAAACAATTAATCATTTAATCAATAATCATATGAAGACCCAGTGTAAACCTGCACGAGTCCTTCTTTCGCTCCACTTTACACAAACATGATGAGCTGAAAAGATAAATCAATCATTCAATTAGCTGATCAACAGAAACTGTATCTATCTTGATAATCAATTCATTGATTTAGGTGTAAGGTATTTAGAAAATTAGATATTGATATTGTGTTAATGATGGCCTTGTGGTTTGTTAGTTATTCTCCGACTCTGATCGAAGGCTAATTAATTTGCCAAAAAGTCATTCACGATAATTGATCATCAATATTGATGTGGTAGATAACATTTACACCTGTCTCTCTCTCTCCCTCTGCAGGACGGCTGCACGCCTCTCCACGCGGCGGTGCGCTCAGGACACGTGGACACGCTGCGTCTCCTCCTCTGCCACCCGCCTCAGGGTGACCCCGCTGTGACCTCCGACCCCTCCGGCACCCTGGCACTGCCTGCCGCCCTGCTGAACCAAGCCAACAGTGACGGCTGGACGGCGGCACACATGGCTGCCGCGCTGGGCCTCAAGGTGAGAAGGCGACGCCAAACCACGTGGTCGCAGCGAATGAATGAAGTGGCCGCAGTAAACACAGATACACACTTCTACAGCTACAGCCTCCTTCAGCTCGTTGCTTTGGCTCCAGGGCAAAATGTGCCAAGTGGTTTAAACTCTGATCTGTTAGCTATAACTGTATGAAGTGATAATCTATCAGGACGTGTGTGTGTGTGTGTGTGTGTGTGTGTGTGTGTGTGTGTGTCCTCTTGTTTTGGAGCTCCTCCCTCCCTCCGTGACCCAAACAAACATCACGGCAGCTTTAACCTCCTGCTCTCCCTGTGAATCTACTTCCTCTCTGCCATCTGTTCTCCGATGTTAAAATGTTTCCATTGTTCTGTGTATTTATGTGCGGCGCACTGACTCTGTGCCAACACCTCAGCTCATACTCAGTCCACTACATCATCCACTAATGTCCCGCCCAGCCATCAGTCTCCACGGTGGCAGGTAATGGGACGGCTGACCTTGCTGGCTGGAAACGTCCTGCTCAGCTTAAACGAATGCAGGAGCCACCAGAGCAGACCAGACCAGACCAGACCAGAGCAGAGCAGACTGAGGCTGGAATATAAATCAGAGCACTTATTGATACATGCTTTAATAATGCACAGGAGCTGGTGTTGCAGGAATACATGTGGTTACGCAAACGATTTGTATTCACATGTGACAAGTAACAAGGTTCTCTTCTCCTGTGTGTGTGTGTGTGTGTGTAGGAGTGTCTGGAGGTGCTGTGCAGCCACAGTGAACAGGACATCGAGAGGAGAGACAAGTGCAACCGCACCATTCATGACGTGGCAACTGATGACTGCAAAGATCTACTTGAAAACCTCTGTGAGTGTGTGTCCGTCTGTGTGTTTGTGTTTGCAGCATGTTTTATGCTTCATCACACGTCGTTCCTGTGTCCCCAGACTCGTACCGGGTCCTGGTGCGTCTCCAGTGTTCGGCCGGAGGAGGAGGAGGAGGAGCGGTGTCCATGTGTCCCGTGGAGGCCCTGGAGGAGGAGGTGAAGGGGGGCTCCAGCAGCCAGCTGGTGCTGTGCAGGGTGACGGTGGACCGGTCGACACGCTGGACTCAGCTCGGCTCCGCCCTCAGCCACGCCTTCACCTCTCACCTCCAGATTCTGTGTGGAGACCCTCAGACGGCCAGGGAGGAGGCGCAGCGGCCCCCGCTAGGCCTCGGCCCCCACAGTATCGCCTCTATCCTTATAGGTGAGGAGATGTTTTTAGTCCCCCCGTGCATCCTTTCTTCCCTGCTCACCTCTCTTAAATCCTCTTTTCTAATAATCCCTCTGTCTTTCTTTTTTTTTTTAAACTGTCCTTCATCTCCTTCTGGTTCCTGTTGCCGGGACCTGTCCTTGTAATCCTTGTTATCTTCTTAAATTCATGGTCTGTAGCTTATAGAGGATTATTTAAGGGCATGTAAGGGAGCCTGCAGTGGACATACAGGTGGCTCGCATCTGGCTGCTTTCTGTGTAGCGTATTTTAGCCAAACAGGTAAAAATGAATATAGATAATAAGTGACTGATGTGGCTGCTGTTCCACAGTGGCACAGTTCAGTGTTTTCTGAGGTCAATTACTCGCTGGTCACATCCTCACTAACTTGATTTTTTTTATATTCATCTTCTCTCAGATCGTTTCAGGGTCAGTTCCTCTAAATCCAATCAGAAATACATTTTCTTCTCCTCCTCTGCTGCTCTATGGGAGCAAGTATATTCTCAGTAATCCATCTGTGGGTAGTTGTTTGGCTGAACATCACACACATGATACTGTTGTTCTTCTTCTTCTTCTTCTTTGAGTTGTTGAATAATTAATCTGTTGGAACACGTGCAGAGTGAAGACGTAGCTCCTGTGTTTCTGTTTTTCCTGGTGATCGAGTGTCGTCAGTGTGCGGTCGGTTTTGGGTTACATGCGTGTTAGTGTGTGTGTGTGTGTGTGTTGCAGCCAACACAGGCTTGAGGCTGATAAAATAGGAAATCAATGTCTTCAGCCTCACATGACGAAGACCACTGCTTCCTGTCTTCCTCTCTGTGTTCTTCTTCTTCTTCTTCTTCTCTGTCGTTACGTCTCTCAATGTCACACATTCACGATGCTTCTTGTCTTTACTTACAACGAGAGTGAGAGAGTTTGGTGTGTTTTCGTGTGTGTGTGTTTTGGGGATAATGATGAAAGCAAGCACGAGCAGAGGAGGAATGCATAATGGATGAGAGGGGGAGGAGGAAAGGAGGGATGGAGGGATGAAGGGAGGAATCGAGGGGAGAAAAATGCCAATTTAGGAGAAACCGTCCGTCCTGTGTGTCGCTGGGGATCAAAGTGCCGACGTGCCGACGCTCTTTGGTGTCTGGTTTTTGTGTCTGCACCTCAGTACGTCTGCGTTGTATTTCTCTTTTGTTGAGACTCACAGAGTTTTAATGGCGGCGCTTTCACTTCCTTCAGCTGCAGTGCTTTTCTCCATAATAAACTATATCAATTATTCTATTAGTGAAAAACGACACAATAACTCTGATGTCTAACTTCGCTCTTTCCAGATGGAGACGAAACATAAACGTCTATGAATAGTCTGTGAGACAATGGAAAATGAAGTGGATATTGTTTTTGAACATGAATTAATCATAACTCCACTGGTTATGGCTCCGTTCAAGATTGATCAGTTCATAAATGTGTTATCAGAGGCATAACTGAGGAAAGTCAGATTGATCTGAGATGAAGGAGTTGAGCTAATTAAGGATCAAAGTAAGTTCATGGATTAGTTGATCAGGCAGAAATGTGCCAGATATTCTGTAAATAACAGACATTGTCCAACAGTTTGGTGATTTGAAGTGTCTTCTGCTCCTTTTCTCTCATTTTACAGACAATCAGTTGATACAAGGAGGTGAAGTTGGTGAATTTTCAGGGTCAAAGTTCATTTCCCATAAGACCGGAGACCAAACCTGCACCTTCTCCCCTGAGCAGCTTCTCTGTTGGTGCAGCGGTAGTTTGGAGACTTGTGAGGTCAGCGTGCGTGTGTCAGCACCAGGGCATTAAACCCACAGGCCTCAAAGTTAAACTGCTTCACTGAGCTGCTTTAAATCCTTCTGTCTGAGTCAGGAGCCGGACCGTCCTGAGCTCCTCTTCTCCGTCACTGTAACTTTGTGTTACAATTGTATGAAAAGTGCCATATAAATAAAGGTTGTTTGATTTGAAACAATTGTACTGTGACATCTCTGACGTCACTCAAACCTTTCAAACGAGTGTTTTCCTCGACTCAAAGAGAAGGACAGAGACAGAGACAGAGAGAGAGAGAGAGAGTAGACTGACGATAAACAGCGTGTCGCCTCTTGTCACACTTGTGTCGTGGTTGCTAGGCAGCGCAGATGAAAGCACCGACTGTTTTGTCACTTGTGTGTTCAAGTGCTTCTGGGAAACGTAGGAGAGAAAAAAAAAAAAAAAAAGCAAAAGAAAGAGAAACACTTCTGTGCCCCGATGATGAAAAAAGAGCTGAAGTATGAACATGGAGCTGCAGAGAGGGACGTGTGGAGGTTTCACTGCTGCTCCCCAACTTTAATCAGCTCAGCCGCTCCTGCACTTCATCATCCCGTCCTAATGTGATGTGTATGTGCTGTAATTGGATCCTGGGAGAGAAGAAGCAGTTTCTCCTGCCTCATATATTGTGCAGGAGAAAGTCTTTATTTGTTTTGGGTTTTTTTTTTTTTGATAAACAAATTTTGAATCGTTTACGGCGTTTCATCTGAAAATGGCTTCAGATGATGCAGCTCTGGCAGCGATAGACGTGTGAGTGTGTGTGTAGTTCCTACAACATGTGATTCATGCACAGACTCCTCTGACCTTTCTTACTACCTGTTGTTGTTGTTGTTGTTGTTGTAGTGTGTGTGTGTGACCTCTGACCTCATTAACACTGTGTACAACAATGAGTGTGTGTGTGTGTCTGACCCAGTTTGACATTCAGATCATGTTTCTGTCTCTGCTCCTCCAGGAGACACCAAGTGGTTGCCAGGTCAGGAGCTGCCTTTATCCCCCTGGGACCTGGTCAGAAAGCCGCTCAGCCAGTGCATCACCGTCCGCCTCAAAGGTACCAAACTGGCAGCCTGTGTGTGTGTGTGTTTGTGTGTGCAGCCTCTGAGCCAAAAACCAGAATCAGAGCTACCATTACTGATAGAAAATGCCATTTGGTGGATGAAAGAGCCTGAACAAATCAGTTTGGATGTGTTTGTAGCGTGGGCAGCCGAGGAGCCGCTGAGCCCTCGCAGCAGGAGGGCGACTTTAAAACCAGGGCGGCTCTACAGAGGAGCTGTCCTCACTTTATACACGTTCAGTCCTCAGCAGAGTCGGTACACGCAGATCGTCACTCAGGGTCAGCATCTCTTCTTTTCTATTGTTGTTTGCTTTAAGGAGATGTGACAGAATCTGCTCAAAATGAATCATTGTTGGAAAAGGTAAAACATGAGCATGTCAATCAACCACCTGCACAGCTGATAGTCTTTAAGTAAACATGGAGGAATGAACGGCTCTGATTGGACAAGAGAGGAAACACGCCTGCTGTAACACACTGATCCACTGTGAGACCGACCTGTCATATGATCTGATGGTTTTGAGCGAGAGTCGAGGAGGTGAAACTGAATCTGAATGACAGAGATTTTCATTTCTGTCTTTGCTGGGACAAACACAAACCAACAGCAGCAGCAGCAGCAGCAGCAGCAGCAGCAGCGTCTCACAGACACAGTGTGAATGAGTGTGGATGAGTCAGAGCAGCAGACAAGTGGAATCATCTTTATTCTCTGCCTCCGTCCCTTCAGTCGCTTCATCTGCTGTGTTTCACATCTGAGTGAGTGAAGGGACAAAAAGACGAACGAGCCTGAACAATGGTTTGTTGGCAGCAGGAAAAAAATCAGGATGAGCAGCGTGTGCCTCCCTCTGTCCACCTCCTCCTCTCTTCACTCCATCATCACTCTGTTTTCTCTCTCTCGCTCTCTCTCTCTTTGTCTTTCTGCCCATTTTCACTCAGAAGACGTCTCTGAAAGAGAGCACAGCCGTGTGTGTGTGTGTGTGTGTGTTTATACAGTAGATGTGTGTGTGTGTGTGTAAAGTCCTGACTCAGAGGTGCGTATCGACCGGCCGCTCCGTCCTGCCTGACGTCACCTTCATCAGCGCTGAGCCAGGAAACAGTCTGTGCAGCGCTCTGCTTTGTTCGGCTCAGATAAACTCATTACTGTAGCAACAGAAATGTGACGAGACAGTTTTAATAAAGACGTTTAATTATCACCATGACTCCGATACGATCAGTTCACAGAGACAATAAATGACCTGATCGCTCGTCCTGTTGTTATTAATTAACAACATCAACGCTGTGTTTATGTTTCTCCACACTGAGCTGTCGACCTCTGTGACCCCTGAGGTGCTGAGGTGAGGTGTTTGTGGACAGAGGGCACCTTCAGCTTCTCCGACTCTGTGATGTAACAGGAGGAAGTGAAGCGAGCGGCGGCGGCGGCGGCGGTGGTGTCTGACAGCGAGCGCATAAAGCTGAGGATTTGTTTGTGTGTGTTTCTGACAGGTTTGTCTGAGGCGTGTCTCGATGAGTTGGCGCTGGAGTCTCTCTTCCCCCTGCCGCTGCTGCACAACTACGTCCGCCTGGTACCAGCACACACACACACACACACACACACACAAACACACTCATACAAACACACACTCTAATTCAAAAACACACACAAAGCACTGTGAGGGATTGAAGGATTAGAAGAGTAAGACGTTGAAAAATAGGGAGGAAGCAGAAGACTGCAGCAAGAAGAGAGAGAGGGGATTAGAGCTGAGTGTTGTCTAACAGCTGCACCGCCCCCTGCTGGAGGAGTCGGGTGCAGACGAGAGGAAGATTGTGTGTAAAAAGAGAAACATAAAAACTTTAGTTATTAATAATAATGATGATAACAACAGCGATAACTTTATTTATAAAGCACAGATGAAGTGACAGAGGGAGGACTGACCTCATGCTTCAGGTTAAAAATACACATGGACACTCACTAACAGTGTAAAAGCAATAAAAAGGGTAATGTGAAGACAATAAAATGATGACATCACATCAAAGAGAGGAACAGCCAGACGGGTCTGAGTCGGCGCTTTAACGTTCCTATGTGGTTAATAGTGGTGTGATGAAGCTCGAGGCTCTGTGTGCTTTACAAGTGATCAATAAAACCTGCAGATCAGTTCTGAAACACTGAAGGACAGGGAGGATGTGACGTCAAATGTTCAAATCAGGAAGAGGTTGATGCAGGAGGAGAAGGAGCTTCAGTCCAGTTTGATGAAGATGAAGATGAGGATGAAGATCCCAGATCAGAAACTTAAATCCAGAAGAACCCGTGTGACATGACTCACTCTTCACGACAGATGTTGACAGATGTTGAGATGAAAAAAGGAAAACCACAGTTCTCACACTGTTGATACAAGCTCAGTGTTAACAAGGTCAAAGGTCAAGGTGAACACATCACACAGATGTTTATAACAAAGACAGAGCTTCTCATCATCACTGTATTTTCATCAACACTGTTGTGTGTGTCAGCTGATCATGTGTGTGTGTGTGTGTGTGTGTGTGTCCAGGTTGAACAGTACGGGAACCTCATCTTCCACGGACTTGAAGGAAGCTGTCAGGAGTATGTGGCCAACCTGGTGGCTCGCTGCATCAAGGTGAGTCCAGCTGCTCTGACGCTCACCCACCAGCCACCAAAGACAGTCTGATGTAGCACATGACAGTGGCCCATAAGAAAACACACACAAAGACACACATGCTGCAAGAACTCACAACACAACAGGAAGTGTTTCTGGGGACACAGTAAAGTGAGGGACCAGTCTGGGGCCTTTAGTTGTTCTTCTTCTTGACTTTAGAAGTCGTGCAGACGGCTGCCTGTTAGTGGGGTTTGACAATCAGCTGAGTGTGTTTGGTTTATTAGAGCGTCAGTGTCACATGATTCACATGTATACTGTTAGCTTAGCGTTAGCCTTTAGCCTGGTCCGTCACTTTAGAAACACTTCCTGTTGTATTGTGAGTTTTTTGCAGCTCGTTGACAGGGTTTGTTTTCTAAAATTTGAAGCACATTTGTGTTTTCTTTTTCTGCAGTGGTTTGATCCTTCAGGGCCACCGTACAGGCCTTTTTTATTAAATGATATGTGAGCCTCCAGTAGAGGAGCATTTCTCCACCTTAAACCTCCTCCTCTCCTCTCTGTGTGTAATATTTTTTATCACTGCTCCCACATTATTCCCCCGGTGAGCCTCCACATGTGAAATCAAAAGTTTATTTTATTCACGGCCCAAATCAGAAGCTGCACGACACAACATGGTGCTCCGCGTCTCGCAGGGTGATGCAGTGAACAACACACAGGAGCTGCATGCAAAGAGAAAACCAGTGTGTTAGATCACTGATGAAGCTCCGACATGCACCGATCACATCCTCTCTAAGGCTGATGTTCCCACCCTGAACCTGGACGTTATGAGGATTTACTGCAGGACTCCAGTGTTAGGTGTTCCTAATAAAGTGACCTGTGGTTGTGTAACAGGAACCTCTGTATCAGCAGCTGGATCTCAGCTCGTCTCTGCCTGGAGATGGAAGCCTCTCTGCTCATTCACATTCTCGCCCCTGCTCCGTTTCTCTCTCTACACTGTCGTAGTAGTAGTAGTAGATTTCCTTTGTTTCCATGACAACGTGCTCCGCTCATATCTTCGTGTCGCTTCGCTCATCTTCCCCTCCCTCCTTCTCTCCTCCCTCCTTCCTCTTCCTCTTCATCTCCCACCAGTCCAAGCAGGAGGCCGGGGGGCTCGGCTGTGACGTGGTGAGGGTGGAGGTGGAGGAGAGTCTGACCAAAGAGCAGCTGCTGGAGACGTTCATCAGCTGTGGTAACAAGACACACACACACACACACACACACACACACACACACTCTCTGTCATGTGGCTGCTGCCTGATGAATCCTCCTGATCCTGGAGCTCTCTCTCTGTCTCAGGGTTCCTGGTGCCCGCCGTGGGGTTGGGGGTCGGGGGGGTCCCAGCTGGTCTCACTGGTCGCTGTGTGGTGGTGCTGCTGGAGGGACTGGAGAAGGCTTCGTCCCTGACTGGGCTGCTGGGAGATCTCTGCCACAGTCTGGACAGCAGGGGCTCCACCTCACCGCTGCTCCTCAACAACGGTGAGACTTCAGCCGCGCCCTCAGGACGCCACGGAGAATGATGTTCAGGACAAGTCGCAGAAAAATCAGATTAAACTTTATTGTATTGGTTTGTATCTGTTAGAAAAGACAGAGAGTGAAGGGAGTGTTAAATGAACTGAATATACAAGCTGACTGACCTTTGCTCATTGTTCAGGTCTGCACTGTTTCTGCGAGGGCAGCTTCCTGATTGGCACGTTGTCGAAGCCCCGCCTCCAGGGATCGGAGCTCCGCCTCCAGCAGCACTTCCGCTGGGTGACTCTACGCTGGGACCAGGAGCCGCTGCATGGCCTGCTGGGAAGGCACCTCCGCAGGAAGCTGCTCCACAAGGTCAGACAGATAGTCAGCAGTGGTTTTACCTCATCATCATCAGTCTGATCCGTTTTCATTGACCTCAGCGACCTCTCATATCTCCTGCAGATGGGCACCGGTGTCTGGACGCCTGATGGCGTCATGGAGCGCACGGTGCAGTGGGTGAGCCAAGTGTGGCAGCAGCTCAACGCCTGCCTGTCTCGCCTTGGTACCCATGAGGCCTCGCTGGGCCCACAGCTCTTCCTGTCCTGCCCCGTGGTCCACAACAACACACAGGCAGTCGTCAGGTGTGTGTGTGCACGCTTGTATGTTGGGTGTGTGTGTGTGTGTGTGTGAGAGGTTCCACATTGTACTCAGTAATGGCTCGTCATATATCAGACTGTCGTGTGTGTGTGTGTGTGTGTGTGTTCAGGTGGCTGGCTCGGCTCTGGAACGCCGTGGTCGTCCCCCGTGTGGAAGAAGCCATCATTTCCCGGGTAACAGCCAAGCGCTGCTCCTCCTCCTCCTCCTCCTCCTCCTCCACCACCACTGCTACCTCCTCCTCCTCCACGTCGTCACAGCGACCGTCTCCTAGCAACTGTGTGCTGAGCGCAGGGCAGCAGGCTGTGGTGAAGGCCGCTCTCAGCATCCTGGTCAACAAGGCCGTCCTCCTGGGCTGCCCTCTGCCTCGACATGGTGTGTGGGCGTCACAGCTGCTTCACACTCCAGCTGCTGTGACCGGACAGGAGACACACCGACTGACTTGTCCTCTCTTTTAGAAATAGACCGGTACCTGCTGGAGTTTCGGGGCGGGACCCTCCCTCTGTCGGCCATCGGCTCCTATAAAGGAAGCAGCAGCACTGGTGGCGGCGGCGGTTGCGGCGGAGGAGGGGGAGGAGGCAGGAAGGGCCGGGACAGCAGCAAACTGAGACGATCCAACACCAGCCCCAGGAAGAAGGGAGGCCCCGGGCTGAACTGGAGCTCTGGAGGCTCCTTCAGAGAGGGTAAGACGGCCACTCACTGGTCGTCTCTACAAACCAGTACAAACTGAGACAAGACTTTGGACTTTAGTTCCTGCAAGTGTGATGTGTTTTTGTGATGTCAGTGAACGGAGCCGTCATGTTTCTTCTTCTTGTTGCAGGTTCACTGTCCAACACTGAGGACGGCTTCATCACCAACGGAAAAGTCCAGAGGTGTGTGTTCTGTGATGATCAACACGTCACTCGACTGAAGCCAACATGTAATGCTACTAGTGATGTAATCGTGTGTGTGTGTGTGTGTGTTTTCAGGGAGCCTGTGGGTTTGTCTGTCTTCTCTGATGATGAGACGGATCTGATTAGGGAGCTGCAGACCATGTGCTCCAGCAAGTCAGAGCCAGACATCAGCAAGGTACCAACACACACACTCACACACACACACACACAATACAAAACAAACACGTGTTCAGTTTAATCAATACATTCCCATGTAATTCTACTGAGAGAAGTGCAGTCTGTTTTTTATAGAGCACGATCAGAGTCAAAATTATTGAACTACAAAGAAATAAAAACAGACATAAACAGACATCAAATCATTAATAAACGTACTGACAAATCAATAACATCCAAACAGAAATAGAATCAGTCTTCAGCGCTGAAAGAAGAAACGTGATCTCTAAGTTTTTTTGTTTTGAAGTACAGACACCAAACAAACATGACTCCATGTGAGTCATAAACTACGTCCTGTGACATCTGGAGCAGCTGTTTGTCAACAAGTTCACTGAGTCAACCTGTGAACTCATGCATGTTGATGGCTTCTTTCTGCTGCCCCACGGTGGACAAACTGAGTCACTGCACCTTGAAATAAAACAAGTGTATTCAGAGACACACATTCACATGTGTACTCAGGCAGATAATATAAATATAAAAAAAATATAATATAATATAATAAAAATATAATCTGACAAATCCATGTAATCTCATGTTACAGTAGATGGTGAGTGGAGAAGTGTCTGAGCGCAGTGACATCACACTTTACAAGAGCTGTTTATAAGGTAGCGTTAGCTTAGCTTCAGAGTCTGTGTTTACAATACAGGAGGTTATAATGTGGGTTATAATGCTAGCTGGTTAGCATGCTAAAGGAAGGAAGCAATAGAATAAGATTCAGAACAGAGCGTTCACAGAGGAGGAAGAGTGATCCTTTTCTTTTAGACTAGATTAATAAACAGCTGTTAATGCTAATGCTAATGTTAGCAAATGGCTCCCTAAAGACCCAGAGCTGTGACTGTGATCTGTGTTCGTCATCCAGTGAAAACAGAAGCTCGCTGTCAGGATCCTCTCAGGTGTTTTTATCACACTGACTCATGTTTTGACTCATTCCTCTTTAATCCGTCGCTCTCATCCTCCCAAATATAGACTCAGTGTAGTGAGTGTTTGTGGTTTTTACACTGGCAGGAGAGCGACGTTCATAGTCAAACACCTGTTTGAGTCCAGGAATACTTTGACTAACAACATGTTTTTTGGTGTAAAAACTGATCCAGAGTCAGTCGTCACTCAGTCCAGGTAACAGCAGAGCTAACCTGTCGACTCTAACTCACCTTTCTTGACCTCCCTCAGATCTCTCAGACCAAAGATGACCTGATCCTGTTCTCCAGCTCCCCCAGCAGCGACGGGTTGCCGTCCCATAAGGCCGAGCGGGAGCCGGCCGCCCAGCAGCGACCGCAGACGGTGAGCAGACAAAGAGAGGAAACACATGAGGGACAGTCACACACCTGTCGCCTGTCAAAGAGCCCATGATTACCCACAATGCATATGGAGAAACACTTGAGAAAGGCTGCGTCAATGAGACGAGGCCACGCCCACTGAGCTGAGATCAGTCTGCAGAGACAGTAGCGTCCCGCAGCCACAGGGGGGCAGTGAAGCTCACAGAGCAAATCACACAGTTCAGAGCATCTAGAAACTCATTAAATGCTATTTTTAAAGTATCAATTATCGTGTGGGTTCAAGGTTTGCCAAAGTTATTTTTAGTTTTCTATAAAAAGAACAAAAAAACCAACAGACACAGCCTGTATGATCCTGTCTGTCGTCATCGCTCTGACTGAACCACAGACCTGTGACTCACACCTTTAAAAGTTGTTTTGTTGTCGACGTTTTAAACGTGTGTTTGGCTCTGACCTCACACACATAATTATTATTCAGATATTTTTATTGATTTCCACATTATACAGTCACAGTGGCACTCAACACTCTGGACGAGGGAGAATAAGTAAATAGATAAATAATAGAATAAAATAAAACAAAGACATTACTCTGTTTGCACAAAGTGGCTCAACACACTACACACACACATAGACATGTATGTGTGTACACACACGACTGCATATACAGAGTTACATCAAATGAAAACACAAAGGGAGGGGCACGCTCACACACCTGAGCAGCAGCAGCAGAGTGGTCTTCACAGATAAACCTCCAACTCTCCACCCGTCTCTCCGTCTCCTTCAGACTGTTTCCCGTCCATCCAGCCGCAGCTCCACCCAACCTCCACCCGTCCAGAGCAGCGACCGCCGCTCCGCCCCTCGCGCCAAGTCGCAGCTCCCGGTCCCGAGCAGCAGGGGGCAGCAGAGCCGAGCACCAACAACCACCTCCACCTCCTCCTCTGCTCCCACTGCTGCCTCCTCCTCCTCCTCGTCCTTGTCCTCCAGCAGCAACAACAACCACCACAGCAGCAGCAGCAGCAGCAGCAGCAGCCCCGTCCGAACCCAGACGCCTCCGGGCCGCAGCAGAACCTCCAACAGCAGCCGAACCAAGCAGGTTCCAGCCTCCAACAGCAGCAGCAGCAACAACAACTACTACCACCACCACCACCGCAACACCATCAACGACAACAACCAACCACCACCAGAGGACATCTGGATCCTCCACAGAGACCTGCACGAAAACAACAACAAATAGACGACATCGTCCTCCCCTTCCTCTTCCTCCCCCTCCTCTTCCTCCTCCTCCTCCACGATGTAAAGACTCGCTACCTGACGACCTTTGACTTTTAGTATTTGTACTCGTTATGCGTACTTGTTACACTGTACTACAGTTGTGTACTTGGGGACCATAGTTTTATTCTATTACAGTATTTGAAGTATTCAATCGACCGATCGATTGAACGATCGATCAAGGTTCAGGTGAGAAAAGACCTGGTGGTATCGACGGCCTGGTGAAAAAACAACAGGAAGGTGACTCCGCAGGTCGCTTCACTGTCGCCTTATTCCAGAGAATCGACCCTGCGATCACGGGACAGAGGGAGAACTTACCGACAGAAGAGAAGAGACAGAGAAGTATCAGAGCGGTGGACAAGCAGTATTTTTGTGTATTGACGAGTAACTGAAAGTAACTTACAGGATCAAAGAGATGAAACGAGCAGGTTTTTATTTTATTTTGTTTTTTTTTTTTTTTTGTTTTTGCTATTAAGTATTTTGAGATATTCAAGTGTTTTATCTTTAAATAGTTGCAACAAGGTTGGTTTAAATACTGTTGAAATTTAATCAGGGTTTTACCAAATATATTTGTAAATAAGAAGTATTAGTACGTTGAGATGCTCTATAGATTTGGTGTAACGTGGTGATGATGATGATGATGATGACGACGCTCGTACAGTGACGAAACCCTCAAAGTTTAAACTGCTGAAAACAAAACAAACAAAACGAATAAATAATAATGAATAAATAAAAAAACAGAAACTTGTACATAGTGTTTGTAAAGTGCGTTTGGTTCTGAACCCGTCACTTGTTTCAAAGTGAAGGGGGCGTGGCAATAAAAGTACTAGATGTGTATAAACACAGGATGTCCTCCTCTCGTCTGATGTAAGAAGCCATAATGAGTATCATCGTCATGAGTCATGTTCAATCTGACCCCAGATCAGCTCCGTCACTGTAACACACCTCCCTCTCTCCCTCTCTCTCTCTCTCATCACTGTGTTTCTTCTTCTTCCTGTGTTTTTAACCGTGTAAGGACAAGTTTTATTTTGAGCAGACATTGTTTATATGAATTATATAAATATATCTATACATAATGTACAGGAGAGATTTTAGTCGCCCTATGATTTGGATCTGTACAATAGTTGCTGTTTGAGGTTTAAACAATTTTGTCTTTCAAGCACAAACATTAAACTGGCACTGTTCAAAACCCCAGCCTGCCTCACCGCTGTTGTTCTTCCTGTATTGATACGAGTGAGTCTATCATTTATTAGCTCAGTTATAAATGTTAAACTCCGGATCGGTGAGATCATCTACAGTGTCTTTCATACTTGTGCTTTGTTTTGTTGTGCACGTGGACACTTCCGGGTGGAGAGTCGGCAGCCAATGACAGAGCAGGCGAAGTTCCGGAAGTTCCGTGCAGCAAGAGTAGGAGGGCTGCTAACAACTGCTAGCGGTCCCGGATGCTAGCGGGTGTTAGCCGTGGCGGATAGCATCTTCTTATGGATAGCATCCGCCGTTAGCACCCGCTAGCATCCGGGACAGCTAGCGGGTTCGACGCTAACTTCCGCTAGCGGTGGCTGTTAGCATCCGCTTCCCAGCTCACCACAGCGGCCCTCCGACTCTCCGCAGCGTAAGCCTCGAGGCTCCTGTTACCGGTGACGGCCAGGTATCGGCTCGCGGCTCGAGCGCTTCACTCGGACTGTGTTTCCTTTTCTTTCCAGTCCTGACACCTGCTGCTGTCAGGGGCAGGAGGCTGCACAGCTGAGCCCGAGAGGAGCTCAGTTTTATCTGCCTCACTGGACTGTAATTAACGTGTACGTTCAGTACCTTTATGCTACTTTAAGCTAGCGACACAATTAGCATTAGCATCTTTGTCAGTTGTCTAAAGGCTGCTCAGGGAACTGAAAACGGGACCACCTTCATCTGCTAATCGCGATCTAGGTAGCTGATACGACAGGTGAGTGATCGGATGCTCTTTTTTAAAACCACAGACACATTTCCTTGTGTTTGAATGAAACTTGTACCACTTCCTGTTCTTACTGATGCTCCTCATCATGATAAAGATTTCCTCTCAAGACCGTGTGACCTGACTTACACACACACACACACACACACACAGGTAGGTTTATTGCTTCTGGATGTGCAGGTCAAATATACAGCAGCACTGATGTGGGGGGTGTTCCTAATAAACTGGCAGCTGAGTGTGTGTCACTGTCTTATGAGGCTAGACTCAGTCACCTGGCTGCAGAGGACAACACATGTCCAGTAGAGGTCACTCTTCCTCTGGACAAGGCTTAGAGTAACTTTTCTGTCCCTGAGCAATAATCACTTTTTTTTTTTTTTTTTTTTTTTTTTTTTTTAGCTCTTTTTCTCTCTTACACAAAAAAAATGTTTAAACTTCTTTCATTGTATCTTTATACAGATGTGACATTTCTGCACTGTTTGTCACTTGAAGTTATTACATCACTGCTCTACAACAGATTCATTCACACACAGGTGGCGAGGGAATCAAACCTGTGACTGTGTAACTACAGCACGCTCTCTATAGGCTGCCCAGCTGCTAGTTATAACCACTCTGTATAGGATATAGGCACGAACAGATGATGATACTTGTGATTTTTATCAGTGTATAATCACTTGACTTGTTGTTTTTATGAACGTTGACTCTGTGACTCACCACAGTTATAAAGCCTCGCAGCTCCAACATGGCCGACCATCCTCAGAACAACCTGAGGGCGACAGAGTCCACACACCAGGTCAGTCCACATGACCTGTCCATCGCACCACTGATGGGATAGCTGCATTAGGAAGCAGGTATGCAGGCTATAACGTGGTGATCACAGACCGTACACTGACCACTGCAGCACTGACAAATCAAATGAGAGTCAGTCACCACATCCTCACTTCTTCTTCTTCTTCTTCTTTTATCTCTGTTCTCTTGAGGAATGTCTGGAGGTTTTGATCCTCCCCGCTGCTGCTGAAACTGTGCGTAACCTGAAACTGATAACGAGGTTTCAAGTTCACCCAGAACTGTTTCTGCTGTTTTGATTTGTTTTGTTTTTTGTGTTTTTGTGAATGATAGGAGGCCAGCTGAGTGGAGAAAGTTCAGTCCATCCACACTGCGCCCGGAGTCACCTCAGTCCTGTGTTTCTGCACAATGCATGAGAAAATCCACTTTATTTCACTTGTGCACTTTGCAAACTTTGTTTTTTTTTATTGTTTTGAAATTTAGACACAACACATGAGTGGTTTCAGGAAATATATTGAACTTTTCCATGTGCAAATCAATACTATAAACGGAATTGGAAAGATATTGTTGATAGGTGGATGCTGACCCCTGGACTCCACCGCTCCCTGCAGTACCTGGCTGCGTGTGTGTGTGTGTGTGTGTGTTTGCCTCCTCAGCTTGTTGCCACAATATGCAAGCTGTGCTCGTCAGTGTGGAAATGACGTGTGTCTCCGCAAGTTTTGGCGAGCCCATAAAGGATGGACTGTCCTCTCACTGTCACACCGAGGGGAGCGAGACACAGGACACCCACCCGGAGCCGAGAGACCGAGGGAGGCAGGCAAGGCAGGACCGGACCGGACCGGACCGGACCAGACCGAGGAGGACAGAGATAGAGATAACACCAGTCTGCTACTACTAAGTTTGTTTTTTCCCTCCTGGGGGGGCAGGAAGAAAACCTGAGACAGTGACATCATATTCACCGGAGGCACAAAGTGGAGGCGCGCGAGCGAGCACCCTCTTCTTCTGTGGGAACGGAGCCGCGCAGGGGGGTGCTGCTGCTGGTGGAGGAGGAGGAGGAGGTGGAGGAGGAGGTGGTGGTGGAGGGGGGGACGCAAATGTGAGCGACGCGCACGGACTCGACTCAGGTGCAGAGAAAGCAAACTGGCGGCTCACTTAGGATGCAGAAGTCACCTGTGGAAGATGCAAACTTTGTCTCCAAGTTTTTCTTCTGGTAAGAAGTTTTCTGGGTTTTGTTCTTCACCGGAGCTGAAGTCGGTCACTCACTCAGTCAGTCAGTCACTCAGTCAGTCAGTCAGTCAGTCAGTCAAAACTACCCCTCTCTGCTACTAAAGCTGGAGGCTTTTCATGCAAAGGGGGGTAAAAGAGACAGCAGCAGCGTCAGGACAAAGAGCTGTCAGCGGGCTGTTAGTCCGTAGGAGCGCGTCTGACGTGAACCCGCACAGAGCGGCACCGATTGTTACGTGAGGTCAGTGAAGTAGCCACGACGCGCCAGGCAGCGCCACCTGAGTGCCGGAGCCCACCTGGCACCTGCACTCATCTGGTTTCACCTGTCCAGAGAAATCACGTGAATATTGGACCAGAACATGAGCAGGTTGTAGACTGAGGTGAATGTGAGAGTCGCTCACACCATTTACATTACACCAGTATCACCAGTGCACCCAGTTCTGTTTGTCAAGGTTATGTGCAGTGGCATCATCAGAATATCCTGTGCAACCACATGTGAGCTCCGGCCTCTGCTCAGATGATGTAAGCTGCTGCAGTGTGTCTTTCTTTAACCGGTTAAGTCACCGGGACCAACAAACATGTGACTGGATCTCTGTCATTAGTCTGACTGTGAAACCTCAGAGATGACTTCGATTACAGCTAAAAACCAGTTTACATTAGAGCTTCCAGACGCTCTTAACCCTGCAGGCGTTCTCCTCTGTGACCACAGGAAAACAAACACACTGCATGCTCCTCCAGATGTCCTCACCTGAACGACTGTTGAACACTGAGCAACAATCTCATCTCTTCTTTATCATCTTCTCTTTGGTTCAGGTGGACGTCACCGCTGCTGAGGAAGGGCTTCAGGCAGAAGCTGAACCTGTCAGATGTCTACAAAGCTCCCTCGTTTGATCTGGCAGACAACCTCTCGGAGAGGCTTGAAAGGTTGGTGTGTGGTTCACAGTCAGCTTGTGTCACACAAATCGTCATATGACATGCTGCCACCTGATCGATGTGGAGTTACACAAGTCTGTTGTTCAGCTGAAACGCTGGTAGTGTTTTCAGGTCGACTCATTAAGGTGCTTTATTAATTATGTGGCGATGAATCTGGCTTGTGTCACAGCAGCCACGCCACCCTGTCCATACTGTTTGCAGAAAAACATGGATGCTTTCATCATCTGACCAGCAGCCTCCTCCTCGTTCTGCACTAAGGTTCAGTAACTGCACACAGAAAGCAGGGCCTGCAGCAGAGCTGAATGAGCTGAAGTGTGGCTGCACAGATAAGGAAACACACGAATCTACAAACGACCACAACATCTTCAAAAAAAAAAAAAAAAAAGAAGGACAAATGCACATATCAGGTGTTTGCACCACCAGCGTACGGAGAGGAGGTGTTTCTCATATGTGCCCTTTGCATGTGTTTACAGTAGCCGGCCGCTGGCTGTCCTTCTCTCTACGTCAAGTTAAAATATGGGCTGGCATTTAAAGGAGGACAGACACAAACCAAACCTGTGTGTGCCAAACAAACAAGCCGGCGACACATGATGGACGCGGTTAACTCTTCCTCCTCCACCTGGTCTGGTGCTGCTGCAGCTGTTTCTGTTTTTATTTGTCCTTCTTTTCTCTTTTGCTTTTTTTTTGTTTTTTTACTTTCTCTTTCCCTTTTTTGTTTCCTTCCTTTACTCTCATTAATCACGTTGCTTTCCACTGTATTTCCACAATCTTTTCTTCACTCTTTTCTTTTCACTTCTCTTCTTTACGGCACTAAACAAATGCCACACCTTTGACAGATCTCTGTTCTTTGTTTCCTGGAGGTCAGTTGTTATCCCAAAGATTAAATACCCATGTTTTATATGTATATATTTTAATTTTACTTTACCTAACAACCACAGTTGTGTCCTGTGTTGGCCTTGCCTGTTGGTCACCCAGGGGCCCCGCGTCACGCTGAATGGTGCCAACAAGCCAGTTAATGTACACGGTCGACCTTTAGAAAAGGGCCCAGAGCCCACCGGGTGATGAATGAGCAGTGGTGGGTGATTTCTTCTGCTTTCATTATTCCGATCAGGCCAACACTGAGGGCTTCTGGGAATGTGAACTTTAACTTCCATTACAGCACGCTGTGTACCGTCAGCCCCTTCATCACCTGCTTGGCTCGAGTCGAAGTGTGTGAGCTCTGCTGACTCGGTAAAGTTTTCATTATGCTGCGAAATCCATTGTTCTACACGTCAGGAGCCAGAAAGATAAAAACAACCATTGCAGTAGTGTTTAAAATGTATTGTGGTGACGTGATAACACTTTAATGAGATAATGTGTTGATACATTAACAGCAGCAGCAGCCTCATCTTCCTCTTCACTTTACACTTTACACTTGTTTATGCATGAAGCAGTTGAACTGATCCTCTCGAGAGTAATTCACTAGTCCAGAACATTGTTGGGGGATGACTTTGATCCTGCAGCGTCTGTTAAATGATGCTGGATGTGTTTTAATGAAAGGTAACTTCAGGTCAGGGTTAACTTTAGTCCCCAGAAGTGGACTTGGCAGCCGGCCACGACTCAGTGACCGTGAGAGGAAAAGGGAAACGATGCAGAAACTGTATTTACTGTGCATCGGTGGTGTCGTGGCTGATACACGATCCACTTTAAAACGGGTCGGTATTGATGGTGACGCTGGGATCAGTTACACTCAATCTGCAGATAGAGACAGATACGCAGCTGAAACCTGCTTCTTCTCTTTGCATACACTTAGTCACTCTTTATCATCTTCCTCGTCCTTCTTCACTCGTCTTTTTTTGTTGTGCACTGCT
The DNA here is from genome assembly GCA_021432705.1 of Caranx ignobilis. Lineage (NCBI taxonomy): Eukaryota > Metazoa > Chordata > Actinopteri > Carangiformes > Carangidae > Caranx > Caranx ignobilis. The sequence continues at coordinate 249,680 of JAFHLA010000021.1, read as the reverse complement.
GCGACCATCACTCACCATTGAACAGGATGGCCAGATCACCCTGGTTATAAATGACCCTCAGAGAACAATGCAGCCACTTACTGTAGCTCTAACGACCTGCCAAGCCAGTTGTGGGAAGTTAACCCAGCAGTGTTGTTTGTGACAAGCTTCCAACAAGCTTGTTGATTTGCCCGAATTAAAGTCTTATCAAAAAAAAAAAAAGAGAATTAAACAAATGAAAGTAATAAATAAAACCATTTCAGCTTTTCACTCTGTGACTCAATCACCAGCCAAAGTTGTAGAGAAGGACTATTAAACACTGGGCAGCTGGTCTCCTGCCAAAGTGGTAGTAGACAAATAGAATAGCAACAGCCAAGCTTTGCTGGCATTTGGCTGGTGGATGTGTTGTCCTCCCACCCGGCCTGCTCCGCTCCGCTCCGCTCCGCTCTGCTCTGCTCTTTACTGTGTTGTAACTTTGTCCTCCCTGCAGAGAATGGGACAGAGAGGTGGTGTCAGCCAAGAACAAGCCCAAGCTGCTGCGAGCGCTGGCCCGGTGCTTCTTCGCCCCCTTCGCCTTCTTCGGTATCCTCCTCTATCTCGGGGTGAGTCTCCTCGCTGTCTGTCCCGTGTGGACGAGGAGGAAGCACATCTGACTCAAAGGATGTGTGGTGCTGCTGATTCACATGTTTCACTTTGAGAACAACACTAGAAAACAATGGATGTAACATGGATGATGTCATTTATAGTTTATGTCACTATATTTATCAGTCTCACTCTTTTTCATGGGCCTTAGTGGAGGTGAAAGTTCAGATCGTTATTAAGAAAAACTTGATTCAGTTAAAGCAGAAAGAAAAATGTCCCGTGTCTCGCTGCAGGAGGCCTCCAAGACGGTGCAGCCTCAGCTCCTGGGTCGCATCATCGGCTCCTTTGACCCGTTTCACGCCCCGGAGCGGAGTCAGGGATACTTCCTGGCCCTGGGCCTCACCCTCCTCTTCACCGCCCGCTTCCTCCTGCTGCAGCCCGCCATCTTTGGCCTGCATCACCTGGGCATGCAGATCCGCATCGCCCTCTTCAGCCTCATATACAAGAAGGTAAAGGGAGGACAGCTTATGTGACATAAATATTTATCATCAAAGCGAGGTGACGAGCAGAAGAGAAGTGTGTTTTTTTCCTCTCACATGTCCTGGAGTTTTGTAAACATCCCTGAAGCTGAGGGTTGGTTCCTGATAACACTGTCACACAGTAGCTACTTGAAGCTGCTGCTGTAACATACAGTTGTCGGTACAAGACGATACAACCCGGCTGATTAGATAGTGATTATTTGTGAGGGCTTGTCAGCTGGAAAACACTTTTTTGTTTCCTTCTTCCTTTTGATTTTAAGATTCAGAGCTGCTTCATCAGCTAAATGCCAACACCTTGTCCTGCATGCGTGACCCAGCGTTCCAGCAGTGGCAGTCCTCAGGACGCTGTTAGGGGCGTCACCGGCCCCATGTCAAAACCCGGTCACGTGTCGCCGGCTCCTTCTCCACTACTTCACTTTCTCCCTTTTGTACTGCTAACTGACCTCTGACCTTCTGACCTTTTTCAGACCCTGAAGTTATCCAGCCGAGTCTTGGACAAGATAAGCACCGGGCAGCTGGTCAGTCTGATGTCAGCCCACCTCAACAAACTGGACGAGGTGAGGAAACCCAAATGTATTGACGTATACCCTTGGAGCACATGTTACATACTCATTAGTGTCAGTGTTTTAAGTCTTACCTTGGTTCTGATTATGTTTTATGTTGTTTTATGTATCCATGTCCCTGTTCACACAATCAGAAGAGTATCCAGATGTCATGATGGTTTGTGAACAGGTGTCCTGGTCTTCACCGTGTCGTGGTCTCTGTCCGAACACTGATGCATTTACTGTAAACAGAGTATAAACTCCAACTAATGATGAACCACAGTTAAATGAAACAGGAGAATCATGTTTATTAGAAGCAGACAGCGCAAAGATTCACAACTAAATCAATGTGATGTGCATCTTCCTGTTTGGATCCTGAAATCAAGCGACAAAAGCACCTTTCAGTAGTTTTCCACTCATAAGTCAGTGTTTGGGACACACACATCTCTGATTATACAAGGCAGCATAGCTGCAGGGTGTGTGTGTGTGTGTGTGTGTGTGTGTGGGAGTCTTGCCCTCAGTCTCACTCAGGTGCTGAATGTGGAAACACTCTGCCACTTGCTTTGAGACAATTATCACCTGGCCTGGATGTGGTCCAGCCGATGCTGCACTGTGTCCTGCTGAGGTGGGACTCACTTATTATGGTTCTGTGTGTTTGATGAAAGATATTCATCAGAGTCTGAGCTGATTCCCTCCCAGGTGAGAGGATAAAACGCAGCCTGTTGAGGTGAGAATTGACTTTGTCGCCCACAGTGCAGCTCAGATTCATCACCGCGGCGTCAACGGGGTGAAAGTAAATTCCTGAAAAACAAAGTGTGTTTGTTTGTTGCATTCCTTCTTTGGTTTGTCTGCACTTGTGCTTACATACCGTCACTCTGTCTGGTGTATTGTGTGAAAACACTGACTCCTCTCCTCTTCCTGTATGTCTGCCTGACCCCCACCGATTTGTTTTTACCAAAATATGTCGAAACACACAGTTGTTTTTTGTAGCTCCAGGTCTAGTTAGTCAGCTGATCCGCCTCAACGCGCAGGCTCAGCTTTCAAACCTGCAGTCAGTGAGTGTATGATACTGGTGTGTGTCTGTTCCAGAGCCTGGGTCTGGCCCACTTTGTATGGATCTCCCCCCTGCAGTGTATACTGTGTGTGGGTCTGATATGGGAGCTGATCGAGGTCAACGGCTTCTGCGCCCTGGCCGCACTGACCCTGCTGGGCATCATCCAGGCCTGGCTCTCGCAGAAGATGGGACCTCACCGGTGAGGAAACACGGTCACACTCACATCATCATACAACATCTGCCATACACAGTGGGCACCAAAACTTCAACCTGAACCTGTCATTCTTACATTTTCTTTTCTAGTCTTGTATATTAACATATGTGTGCTATGTGCATGCAGTGCACATGTGAAGGCTGTGTGTGTATATGCTGGGTATGCTGCTGCTTTCTGTTAGAGAAATCTTCACTCGTGCAAGTGGCTGATTTTAAACTCTGCATCAGGGTGAAGCGAGCGGGGATGATCAGCCGCCGCCTGGCTCTCACCTCAGAGATTGTGGAGAACATCCACTCAGTGAAGGCGTACGGCTGGGAGGAGGTGATGGAAACCATCATCAAGAACATCAGGCAGTAAGACACCTCCACCATAATCACACACAAGTGTAAGAGAGGAGACATCTCCCTGTTGCTGCTGTAATCACACAGGCTTAGTTTCTGGGCCAAGCGACAGCTACGTCTCAGCTTAAAGAGCCTGTAAAGAAGATAAACACAGTGTATAAAAAAGTCTTTGAGCGTCCAACAGAGGTGGAGTCGACCTGGTGAAAAGCGACAGAGATGTTAAAGCATGTGGTGAACCTGCAGAAACAGGCAGGAGGCGTCACTGAGGCCTGTCAGTGCCAGGATCACCATCACTGTAATTGGCAAGTGTATTAAACATGTGGAAGGAGGTTTGATGTCGTGGTGCAGAAATATCTGGACTAGTATCAGAGCTGACACCAAGACACCAAGACTTCACATTGACCTGATGATGGCAGCGTGAAAACGTGATGCACTCACGATGGTCAAGGTTGAAATCCACTTTGCTGCCTCCTCCCTCCCTCAGAGACGAGATGACGCTGACCAGGAAGATCGGCTCTCTGCGTTACTTCTACAGCGCCGCGTACTTCTTCTCCGCCATCGTGGTCATTGTGTCGGCCATCGTGCCCCACGCTCTCAGCAAAGGCATCATCCTGCGTCGAATCTTCACCACAGCCTCCTACTGCATGGTGCTGAGAATGACGGTGACGCGACAGCTGCCCGGCTCCATCCAGATGTGGTACGACACGCTGGCACTGGTCAAGAAGATCGAGGTGAGTCCAGACAGGAGTGTGTGTTTCATTCAGCCAAATACAAACATGTCAACTTCAGCCGGTTTTACACAACAAATGAGACCAAACAGTGCAGAGGAAATCTAAATGTCAGGCAGCTGATCCTGTGTTTTGGTCTCTGTCTCTGTCTCTGTCTCTGTTTTCCAGGAGTTCTTGATGAAGGAGGAATACAGAGTCCTGGAGTACAACCTGACCACCACTGAGGTGGAGCTGGTCAACGTGTCTGCGTCTTGGGACGAGGTTTGTTCAGAGCTGCAGAGTGATCTGTGGTGATGGAAGCTTTATCTAATATATAGATTAATGTTGATTGATGCATTAAATAAAGTTTAGACTTGATTTAGATAAAATAATTAAATTGCACCTGCTGCACAAAAAAAATCCAAACTTTCAGGATTTTCCAGATTAAGTAACATTCGAGGCAGAAACAGGTCAAACCAAGTCGTCGTTATGTTCAGTTACTCTGTTGTTGAGGTTGTCAACAGAGACGTTTGACTGGTTTTTATTTGTGACTTTGTCAAGTCTTCAGTCCCAAAGCGACGAGCTTCATGTCTCTGCACACTGGTGTGTACCGTATGCACGTATTTGAAACCCTAAATCCTCCGTGCATCACAGGACTGGGCCGTATAATCTCATCTATAGGCTGCAGAGGCTGTAAAAACGTGCTCTAACAGGTGTGATTCATTGACCACCCAACACCGTGAGAAAACCAACATCCAACTGTGTTTCCTTTTTTCTTTTTTTTTGTCTCCGCCCATCACTTTGCATAATTAATCACCCTGGTGTCGTCACCAAACTTTGCTGGGAACACTGAGTCTCCCTTTGAGATTCAGAGTTGTGTTCATCACCTAATTCCCAGATTCTCCTCTTGCCTTCTCCTCTTCCTGGAATGTGCCATTCGTGGATGAATGGGGAAGGGAGGGGGGGGGGTGCCGGGGGGTGTTGCCTTTCTTTACTGCTGACAGCATGTACGTCAGCTCATTACAATGAGAATCGCACACACAAACCTACACAAACCGCAGCAAGCCCTCAGCGTTAGAGGAACACTGACCCATAAAATGTCACAGAGGTCAATGATTAAGCCGACGAGTCAAGCAGAGTTCCCTTTTTTTTTTTTTTTTTTTTTTCTCAAACAGTGAGATGTGTCGGCCATTAATCTTTACACAGGCGCTGTCAGATGAGGTGAAATCAGGCCATTGTGAAGGCTCCTCTGTCTTTAGTCAGTCTCTGCTTTCTCACAGAGGTTTGTCCTCGTGTCACTGTCAGATGGAGACACTCGCTCAGCTGTGAAGCTGCAGCGATCACAACTGAAACAAACAGAGCAGAACATCAGCTACGTACTGTACATGCTGTGCACATGTACACGTTCAGCTCAGCAACTCAGAATATTGTTGGAAAAGTTGAAAAAATGAAATTTAACAACCTTAAACAGTAATCAATATTATACAGTTGTGTAATATGTTTAATTACAGAATGATTGAGCCTCGTTTGTTTTTATTCCATATGTGTAAAATGAGTGTGTTGAAGTTAAAACAAGCTTATTTATATACAGGTAACTTTGTATAGTACATTAAACTGCTCTATGCACATTTTGTGTGATCTCCAAATATCAACAAATGATAATTATCACTGGAACCACGTGTGAATGGAGACAGAACAATGTTTATTATAGTAACACACAGTATTGATGTGTATTCAATAAAAAAAATCAATATTTTAAATTGAAAATCTGTCTCTTCTGCAGGGCATTGGCGAGCTGTTCGAGAAGATCAAGCAGGAGAGCAAAGCCAACGGACACCCCAGCGGTGACGCCGGCCTTTTCTTCACCAACCTCTACGTCACACCGGTCCTCCAGAACATCAGCCTGTACCTGGAGAAGGGCCAGATGTTGGCAGTGGCTGGATCCACCGGCTCTGGGAAGGTCCGTCAAAGAAATCCCCGCACCAAAATTCACCATCAGTAAAGTGCTGAGTCGTTACAGGTGGAGTAAGACTTCTTCTTCATGTTTCTCTCTCAGAGCTCCCTGCTCATGATGATCCTCGGAGAGCTGGTGCCTTCAGAGGGGAAGATCCGACACAGCGGCCGCATCTCCTACTCGCCACAGACCGCCTGGATCATGCCGGGGACGATCCGTGACAACATCCTGTTCGGCCTGACCTACGACGAGTACCGTTACACCTCCATCGTCAAGGCCTGCCAGCTGGAAGAGGTACATTCACTTTATCATAACATTATGTCCTCTCCGTCCTTCTGCTCTGCAGATGAAGTGGAGTTCTGCAGGTATTTCTACAGTTCATCGAGGAAATGGTTACGGTTCTTTTTACAGGTCAGTCGCCGATGCTAAAGCGCAGCCTTGAGACTTTTATTCAGAGGAGAGCCACTGAGCTTAAATGCAAAATGTGTCTACAGGTGAACATACAATTCAGCACAAGTGTATAAATATGAGTCATGCATATTGACTGACGTCTAAATGGAGCTTTTTCTTTCAAGAAAGTCCAGCTGGAAGTTAATTTCCAAAGTCTATGTCATACTCAAGCTTCTAAGTCATGCAGCCAAAATGTTCAGGGAGACTGAAACATATAAATATTCAGCGCAGAAGCAAGAGGAGGGCACCAAAACAAGGCTAATACACTGGCTCAACCGGCCCATGCATGACAGTTTGGATGCAAGTGGGGAGTGTAGGCATGTTGTGTGGAGCATATTAAGAATGTGAACAAACAACAGGAGTGTGTCACCCAGGCTGCAGAGGCTGTTTGAAAAACGGGAAACTGAAACGTCATAGCAGCTGCATTAAAAACAATGACTCCAGTAAAACACAAACCCACAGACCAAAATATACACTGCACTCAAGGATGCAGTAAAAATGAGAGACTGATGTGCAGGGGGTGAGTGTGCCGAGTGTTTGGGATGAGTCACAGATGGATTATTGATCATAGATGTAGGATTTTCTACGAGCAGCGCGTGTCATGGTGAAAATAACCTGTTGTTTCATGGCAGTTTCCTGCAGTAAATTCATCTCTGGCAGCTTCTTCGCTCGTCTGTCGGAGCCTCTCGGTTCAGGTTTCCACCGTCCACATTTACACCCATTATGTCTCTCTCTCTCTCTCTCACACACACACACACAAAGATACACACATGCTTGCACATTCTTTCTCGCACACTGATGCGCACACACGCACTCGGCGCTCTTATGAGCCTCGCTGCTGAGTGACGGCCTCTCAGCAGAATAATGTCTCCTCTGTTGCCATGGAAATCTCACGTTATTTCACTGGGATGGAATATGAGCTTGTTGGTTCCCAGTGACAAACGTTACGACAGCCGGGGGTGGCCTGTGATTCATCCGCAGATATGAATCTGTGTGTGTTGAGGTGCAGTGAAGATGGTGTTTGTTTTGTTCTGAGGACTTTTGTTGTCAGGAGGATCAGACTAATCCTGCACAGCGCTTGTCACTGCTCTTAAACTGCATCAGTCCTTCATCTCATCAAGATACTGAAAGGGTTCAGACTTTTATTTTGAAATACGAAGCATTACCCTGCAGGAAGTAGCCATTAGAGGGTGGTAAACGGCGCACGATGAACATGGTCAGTATGAAAAGTAAAAAATCTGCACATCACAATAGAAAAATCTGTCCATGTAATACCAACATGATGTTTGTCGTATACTGTGCAGTCACACTGAAAACATTCGACACCTAACCTTCGTGCTAACTTACTTCGAAGACTAGTGTTACCATGGTGACGTGGTAATCAGTGACACCTGATGCCACCAGTTGCACCAAACAGGGAGACATGGCTCCTAACAGCAGAGCTGAGTCCTGGCCACTTATTTCTGTTTTGAAAAACATCTTTATTTATTTAAAGTCTGAAGTCGGACAGTTTGTTGTGTCTCAGATGTAAACACGTTGCCATAACGATCCCGTTTAAAAACAACGGTGACATTTTTGATCGATGATATGTTAAATAAACTTTACGTATAACTTACAGTGAAATCAATGCAGCAGCTCGTACCTGCATATTGATTTATCGCCTCGTCCCATTTCCTTCATCAGGGTCAGTTTTGACAAAAACACAACATGTTGTCACAGCAAACAGAGCTGACAGGCGTCATGTAAAAAAGAAACAACCTCCATTTTGTCTTTGAGGAGAGGCGTCGATGAAAGGGACACAACTAAAGAAGCACTGTGTGTAAAATGAAGGAGACACGTGCTGCTTTCTTTATTCTTTACTGGTTCTCTTCTGATTTCTGAAAGGCATTATGAACTTGATATGTTAATTCTCTGTCGTACAATTTGCACAAACAGGCTGCAAGTAACTTTTGAAAACATGAGGACAGGAAGTGAGCACAGGCAACCCCCCCCCCCCTCGAGCTGGGAGCGACGGCTGGAGCAGATCCGTCCAGACAGAGACGAGGCGTTTAGTGACGAGGGCTTGTGACGCTAACCCCTCTCCATTGTTGCCCCCCTAAAGCAGCAGACACAGGGGCACAGACTGCCATGGGTGGTCCTCCCCCCTGTAAACTCAGCCCTCAGCCCCGGCAGGTGCTCTTTGTTCACACTGAGACACACAACATGTCTTTTTACTGCACTGCCTTCTTCTAACAAGCTGTTAAACAACCTGTTAACTTGATCCCTGCTGCTGCTGCTCCGGTCCGGACGGCGGAAGCTGACAATTAAAAAAAAAAAAGGTAGGAAGTTTTTAACGATGATAAACTTGTGCTGTCACTTCATCCTGATTGGTGTGGGCGTCTGTCGTCATTATTGATTACCACCGAAAACACACTGTGTCTCTGTACCTGTGACATCCTTCATACTCCTGTCTGTTCTCTGTGGTTTGTGCCTCTGTGACCTGTGATCACCTGAACATGAGATACTCTGTGTGTCTCTTCTGCTTCCTGCTGGTTTGTTTTCCAGTCAAAACGTGTCGTCCTCCCGAAAAATCATATGTAAAGGAAACTAATTCTCTTAGTTTGTCTTAAAGGAAAGTGAAAACCAACACAAGGACGACTGGCCCCTATTCAGAGCAGACGGACAGGTCACGCTTCCACCGTCACATGCTACAGACGCTAACAGTCCTGCAGCACGTACGCTGCAGCCTTGCATACTGCAAACATAAGATACAGGTTTTTAAACGTCACAGCTGCACATGTGCCATGTTTTGAACTGTAATCCGAGTGGCCCCCGTGTCAGTGTTGTTTTATCAGACTCAGTAGATACAGTCAGAGGTTACAGTACGTCTCCACGCCGCTGACCTAGATCCACTCACTGCGTTTGTTTTTAACTTGTCTTTGTGTGGTCTCACCCTTGTGCATGTGTTTGACCCGCTGACCTCTGGTTTCCCTCTCCAGGACTTCGCCCTGCTGCCCGAGAAGGACAAAACGCTCGTCGTGGAGGGAGGGGTGACCCTCAGCGGCGGTCAGAGGGCTCGCCTCGGCCTGGCCAGGTACTTCCTGTCTCACCTGAACATGTGTATTTGGGATGGAAGAGATGATGCAGCCAACAGGGAGTTAGAAGTTAGAAGACACTGAAACTCAATGACAGATGATCATTTGTTTGACTTGAAGGGAAGTCGAAGGTCCAAATATCAGCAGCACCAGAGAACCTTAACCCACTTCTGCAGCTTCATTACATACCACTGGTCTCAGAACAGTTCACAGGGCCGTAGACTAATCAATACTATCTGTATGATCTCGTATTACCACGTCCACAGTACGAGCTTCCATTCTCTGAGAGCCAATAAAAACATCTGTATTTACAGTTATTTAGAGTTTGATGTTTCTGGCAGAGCTTCAGTGTTTGTTCCCATCGTTGTTAAGAGGCCGAGCCTCTGCTGCTGTTCACAATCAATCATCTTCTGAAGCTGATAACGATCACCTATCGCTCCTATCTGTGTGTCCGACCGACCGTCTGACTGCACCAACCAAGTGTTTTATGGTCTCTCTCTTTAATGACGAGTGCTTTCTGCAGGTTTTATTGCTCCATTAAATCTCAGACCGCCTCAGATTCACATGCATTATTTACTGGCTCAGCGTCCTCGCTTCAATTTGCAGCCTCTCATTAGGTTAAGACCTCTGTCATCACTGTAAATATCCACAGGGAACGATTTAGACATTATTTTCTAATGTTTTTATTGCTCCCGTTCCCTCAGTGTTTTCCTAACTGTGTGTGTGTGTGTGTTTTCTGCCCCCCAGAGCTCTGTATAAAGACGCCGACCTCTACCTGCTGGATGCACCTTTCACCCACCTGGACATCGTGACAGAGAAAGAGATCTTTGAGAAGTGTGTATCCCAACAGAGAGTCTTTCATGTGGTGGAGGTGGGGGGAGGGTGGTGGTGGTGGTGGTAGTTGAGCTGAAGTTTAAGTTCAAGTTCAAGGTCAGGGTTTCTTTTGTTATCTCAGCCGCGCTCAGGTCGGCTGTGCTGAGTCACGGCTGCCGCATTAAGATGTAACCTCCTGCACAGGAAATGCTGCTTTAGTCTTTTGATGATAATGGTGTTGACTTTGGCGAACGTTCAAAGGCTGGATGAGCCTCCGTGCTGCAGTTGTGGTTATAAACAGACGGCAGCTTCTTGATTTTTGAATGTGGGTTAGTCTTTGAAGATTTGACACCTCACTTTCTGATTTATGTATAATTCCATTTTCTGACCTCTGCACAGATGCATCTGTCAACTTATGGCCTCCAAGACTCGCATCGTGGTCACCAGCAAGTTGGAGCATCTAAAACGAGCAGATAAAATCCTCCTGCTGCACAACGGCGATTGCTACTTCTACGGCACCTTCTCAGAGCTGCAGGCGCAGCGCCCGGACTTCAGCTCCCTCCTCCTCGGCCTCGAGGCCTACGACAACGTGAACGCGGAGCGGCGCAGCTCCATCCTCACAGAAACGCTCCGCAGGGTCTCCATCGACGAAACCGCCGGCTTCCGCGGCCCCGAGCCCATCCGTCAGTCATTCCGCCAGCCGCCGCATCCAATTATCGTTTCCGGATCCCAGAGCCATCCGGTGAGCGACGTCTACCCGGAAAAGCGCAAACAGTCCCTCATCCTCAATCCCCTGGCAGCTGCACGCAAGTTCTCCTTCATCGGGAACTCCCAACAAAATGCGCCCCAGTCCCCGACGATAGAGGATGGGGTCCGGGAACTCTCCGAGAGGAAATTCTCCGTGGTTCCAGAGGATGAGCAGGTGGAGGAGGTGCTCCCCAGGGGGAACCTGTACCACCACGGGCTGCAGCACCTCAGCGGGCAACGTCGTCAGTCCGTCCTGGCCTTCATCACCAACGCTCCGGGCCACGAGCGCAGAGAGCAGATTCAGTCGTCCTTCAGGAAGAAGCTGTCCATCACGCCGGGCTGCGACCTGGCGACAGAGCTGGACATTTACTCCCGCCGCTTATCCAAGGACAGCGTGTATGACATCAGTGAGGAGGTGGATGAAGAAGACATGGAGGTAGGGCAGGTGTCGACGTCCATACAGTGATCCTTCTATCTGAGTTTACTTTTAGATTTCCTCTGTTTCATTTTAAAACCTCACAACATTTAAGCAGAGCCGATGTTGATGTCGAATGTGTGTGTGTGTGTGTGTGTGTGTGTGTGTGTGTGTGTGTGTGGTTCCTCCACAGGAATGCTTCGCTGATGAACGCGGGAACATCTTTGAAACTACCTCATGGAGCACTTACCTGCGCTACATCACCGCCAACAAGAGCTTAGTCTACGTCCTCATTTTCATTCTCTTTGTCTTCGCCATTGAGGTTAAAATAACACAAAGCAACACTTTCAAGACTTTGTTTGTATTGTTTTCGTGAGTGTTTTGAGAATCTGAGTCTCAGTAGATGTTCACGTTTTGTTTTTTGTTTCCACCGACAGGTTGCTGGTTCAGTCATTGGCATTTTCCTCATAACTGAGTAAGTGTCCATGTATTTGATATTTATTATATCGTTCAGCCTTTTAGAAACGTGTGATTTTATACTCTTGAGTGTTTCCTGACTGTCAGAGCCTCAGCATCTGTGTTTTTACTCTCCTTCCTTTGCTTTGTTCCACCAGTGAGATCTGGAGGGACGGCCGAAACCCTGCGTCACCCAACTATATCAGCGAGCAGCACCCCAACGCCTCGTCACCCCCCGTCCACCTGGCCGTTATCGTCACGCCGACCAGCGCCTACTACATCATCTACATCTACGTGGCCACATCGGAGAGCGTGCTGGCCCTGGGCGTCTTCAGGGGTCTCCCGCTCGTGCACACGTTACTCACCGTGTCCAAACGGCTGCACGAGCAGATGCTGAGCGCCGTGCTGCGAGCGCCCATGGCTCTGCTCAACACCATGAAGACAGGTGCTCCTCTCACTGGTTTTCTGTGGAGCGTCCTGCTTCCTGCCTGTTGAACCATGTGACCTAAATGAAGTGTTCACTCATGATTCTTCTTTTGTCCACTCCCAGGTCGGATCATGAACAGATTCACCAAGGACATGGCCACCATCGATGACATGCTGCCTCTGGTGCTGTTTGACCTCATACAGGTATTTACCCCAGCACAGTGGGGAGGGGACCTATTATGCTCATTTCAGGGGCTTTTAATGTGACATCAGACCCCAGTGGGGCACTATTGAAAGTTTTTGATCGATAAAAAACTCCATAATCTCACACAACTCCTCCATTCTTTGCTGCTTCGCTCTGAAACGCTTGTTTTGTTTTTTTTTTTCCTCCACGTCAGCTGACATTGATCGTTTCGGGCGCCATCTTCACCGTGTCCATCATGCGGCCGTACATCTTCATCGCTGCCATCCCGCTGGCCATCATCTTTGTCGTCCTCAGGAAGTACTTCCTCCGAACTGGACAGCAGCTCAAACTACTGGAGGCTGAAGGTGAGGGGAGGAGGGGGGGGTTGCATGTGTGCAGGATTTAAGTCTTTATAGCCAGGATAAGAAAGTGTTTGTTGGTGTGTAAAAGAGGAGGAATAAACAGGGAGGCTGGCCTTGCCATAAAAATGGAAAATAAACATTTAAGATACGCAACTGAGGAGGAGAGGAGGCAGTGAAGGATGTTTCAGAGACGCAATAATGAAAAGACAAACATCCAGGAACAGAAGTGAAAACACGATAAGTATGAACAGAGTAAGTGAGACTCTGTGGGGCGTACGCCACAGTCATCAGAGCTGCCCACCAGCAGACGGAGCTGGGTGGCGGCCCGAGGCCAGCGAGGCAGAGGTCATGTTGAAGAACAAAAAAAAAACATGACAGGAAGAGCAGTGGGGGAGGACGGATGGACAGGCAGCCTCACAGGGGCGGGACCAGTCAAAGGAAGTGAGGCCGGGAGAGTAAAATAAGTTCTGCACCAATTAACAGAAAGTTTGGTTCAGTTTGACTCAGTGAAGATGTGACTAAAAGCTGAAACAAAAACTCATGGAGCTGAGATGTGCAGGTTTACATTTGTCCCTTTAACTAACCTGAAGAAGTGAGTGTGGTGGTGATCTGTGTTGATTTAATAAAACACTAGTTCCATTTTCTTTATTAAGAAAAAAAACCATAGGAACAATTAACAAGTCTTAAAGTTATAATATCAAACGTTCACACAATAAACCTGTGGAAAAATGAACAAGCCCACGTGTTCTTACACTGGTCCCTTTTTTTTTTTTTTTTTGCAATAATTTAAAAATATAGGAAAAACCCGTATTTTATGATGGTTTATTAGGTGTCCTTTGGCTCGTCCTGTCAGTGACATCACTTCCTCCTTGCGTCACAGCGCAGAAGTAAAGTAGAAGAAGTCGTCGGCAGACAAGTTAACCATTCTTGTGTTTTTTCATCCTGTTGTTGGTATCAGTCGCTTGTTATGGATCATGATCACCAATCAGCTGCATGTTTTCCCGTTGAAGTGCATCCTGTACATCTTTGGTCAAGTAGATCAATTTCCATCAGCTGGGATGATGAAGACAACAACTCCCATCATCCCAGGTTCTTTCTTTCTTGTTTGCAAACTTTCTCGTTCCCTTCTGGACCATTAGTGGCAACAAGACATGAGAATAACAACAACCCTTTTACAGGGACGACTGCAGATCTTCTAAAGTGAATTTGAAAATAAACCTGCCACATTACTGATCCCACAGCGAAGGTCCGGCAGCTTTGAGCAGTCAGAGGAGGAGGAGGAAGCAGGTCAGTGCCTCTGCTGACAAACATGCTGCTCCGTGGTTTTTGGACTTCCCTGCTCTGCTCTCCTGGTTCTGTCGATGAATGCGACGGCGTCGGTGAGGTCTTTTCCGGAGCAGCTGAGAGCACGTCGGGGTCAGAGAAATGAGCCGGGTCGGGATTTCCTCCGTCCCCATCCTGGTGTCGCTCCCTCTGGTGTCACCAGCAGCATGTCGGGCTGAACGCAGTGGAAATTATGTGTGTTACTGACTCGAGTGCTTATCAGAACATCACATATTGTTCTGTGGGTGTTACTCAGAGAACTGTGTGGATTTCTTTCATGCTCACTCGCTCTCTCTGATGCTCCTACAACAAGTTACATGGTATTTAAACAAGCAAATTCTGCACTGATACAATGTGAACGAGCTGTTAGACAGTTTGAATTATGAACACATGCAGAGGCCTGAATGCAAACTTCCATGTTTCCTTCCTTTACTTCCTCGATCCCTGTCTGTCCTGCGTAGAAAAAAAAACAATCATGGAAATAATAATGTTAAGCTCTGATTCTCAAGTGAACTCGAGTCCCTTCTACTCTGACATCTGTCGTCTGAAAAAGTGTTAAATCAAATTAAACCTGTTTATTTTGCACAACTGATTAACTAACTGTGTCGTTCACAATCTGCAAACGATTTAAAAGCTCTGCAGAGATGAAAAGTAGCAACATTTGGTTCCCATAAGACGACTTAATAATAATGATGATGATGATAATACAAATAATAATAATGGTAATTATAATAATAGTAGTTGTACTAATACGAGTATTTACATAGCACTTACCAAAATCAAGAGTTTTGCAAGAATAAAATAACGAAACAAATCAACACATGCAGCCGAATTACTGAGGATGAGACAATAGGAGCAAAAAGAAATATAAGCAATATGGAAAAATATGTGAAATATTTAAGAGGGATTATGGTTTTCATCAGATGACAGAAGCTCCACCCCCTTTTTGACCTCACATCCTAACAGATGTTCCCGTTTGAGTACATGCAGGTTTATAGGCGCCATTTAATTCAGAAATACAGTCAGGAATAATATATAAATGCTTTAAAAGTCACAAGTCCTGTAATGAACTTTGTGAAATATGTTCTCTTTGCCCTGATGGAGGTCGACTCACTGAACCTCAGCCAACGACCTCCAAGTCTCCTCATTAGCAGCACTTAACAACCCTGTGTTTTCTTTCATGCCTCATCTGCCTCTCTCCGGATCGATCTCATGAGCAAAAATCATCCGAATTTGTTTTGTCCCGTTTCCATGTTCTTCCATGTTCTGACACAGGTCGTCTGTTCGAACAACAGGAACACGTTCTGCTGCTTTTTGTTCTTTGAGCACATACCGCACCTCTCATTACCTCTAATCTGATCCACTGCCGTTACACTTCATTTGCTGTATTGATAGGACCAACTGAACCAATATTTAGTGGAGCAGCTTGTTAAATAAACAGCATGTATCTGCTCTGTTCTGCTGCAGCTCGCAGCCCCATCTTCTCCCACCTCATCATCTCACTGAAGGGCCTGTGGACCATCCGGGCGTTCGGGCGTCAGACCTACTTCGAGACGCTCTTCCACAAGGCGCTGAACACACACACGGCCACCTGGTTCCACTACCTGGCGACGCTGCGATGGTTCCTCTTTCGCTGCGACATAATCTTCGTCCTGTTCTTCAGCGCCGCTGCCTTCATCGCCGTGGGAACCAACCGTGAGTGATGGGACCCGAAGGTTCAGATTGGGGGTCGATCAAAACTTTAGTTAGTCAGTCTTTAGTGTAGTTCAGTCAGTCGTGCAGCACTAAACTTTTTTCTGCACATGAATCCCACCCCCCTCTTCAGGTTGATCTACAGACCAACTTGATCACCTGTACAGCTGTCAGTCTGCCCCAGGGCATCTGTGGCTAGAGACGTAGCTTACCACCACTGGTGTGAAAGGGCATCGTGTAAAAAAGTGCTGTATGAATGTAAGCCTTATTATTATTATTGAACATATAGAGTAGTCAGTGGGTTTGTAAAGTGAGGAAGCCTCAGTATGTGTGACAGTGTCAAACACCAGGATCATAACACGACAGTGATTCAGTGAAAACTGCTGGAAATCCACGTCCAAAAAAAAAAAAAAAAAAAGGAAGCATGTGTTTGTGCAATTAAAGGAATGGGAAACACAAGTGCACATCCACGCTCACACACGCTGCTGCGTCATACCCTGTGTTTATGTCAGCAGCGGATTAAAGGGTCATTTCACAGCTCATTAGTTTCCAATAGAGCCGGGAGCCGAGCTGCAATACCTGAGTGCTGCTCTGACATCAGAGAGGGCAGCTGTGATTGGACGAAACCAATGACTCTGTCCGTGTGTGTGTGTGTGTGTTACAGAGGACAAACCAGGGGAGATTGGCATCATCGTGGCCCTGGCCATGCTCATCCTGGGGACTTTCCAGTGGGCTGTCATCACCAGCATCACGGTGGACGGACTGGTATGTGGACACACAGACACACAGCTGTCATCGTTTGCATGGCGGCGCTACGACCCTGACTCACATTAACATACCACGCAGCCAATGGCCTTGTCCAGAGCGTACGAAGCATTACGAACACACGCATTAAGAGGAGTCCATGGCCAAACATGTACGGGTTTGTTTTTTTGACACCTGTGTCTGCGGCTCGTACCGCGGCGCTTCTGCACATCTGGAGTTCAACACTCCAGGACTTCCTGTTCTAGTCCACGGCTCTGATCTGACCTGGGGTCTGTAGCAACGAAGCAGCAGGGTTTAAGGTTACTGAGGTAACTTCAGGTAAATCACCATGGTAACTGATGTTCAGATCAGGTCAACAGCCAAACTACGGATCAGTCAGTTTCCTGAGACGAATAAACCAGAGGAGTCGTTTTGCTGTAAATGTATAAACACAGATGATCAGTGGTGCGACTTCTCTCTCTCTGTCTCCTCTCAGATGCGTTCGGTCGATCGGGTCTTCAAATTCATCGACCTGCCGTCGGAGGAGCTGTTGCCGGGGAAACCTGGCGGCAAAGGAGGCGGCGGCGGCGACCTCGTCATCGACAACCCTCACGCCAAGGACTGCTGGCCCAACCGCGGCCAGATGAATGTCCAGGGCCTGACGGTCAAATACACCGAGGCCGGACGGGCCGTCCTCAGAGACATCTCCTTCTCTGTGGAGGGGGGGCAGAGTGTAAGTCCTGAGTGAGGTGTGTGTGTGTGTGTGACAGGGGCTTAATGAATTTTGACGGTGATGTGTGTGAGCTCTGCTTTATTGAATTTGAAAACATCAGACCACTGTTTAACTCAGGAGGCGACGACATTAAAAGGTCACAGAGAGGTCACAGCAAGGTCACATCTTATTAACATGTTGTTATTGGACTGAAATGGCTACAATCAATACTTTACATTAACATTGGATCAGATGTAGTATTGATAGAGTGTTGATAAGATCAGACCTGATCAGTTTCTACTTCCTGAGAAATGAAGAAAATCGACTTCCTGTTTATTATTATTGTGACATTTGATCTCATCAGCTCCTGACGAAGACGGTCAGCTGTGGTCGATTTACCTGTAGACCCAACCACCCCGCTCTTAGTTAATATGGTGATCACGTTATATTACGTTTAATCTATATGTTTGTATATTACGAGCCTGAAAAGTTGTCAGAGAACCTCCAGTCTGTTGCTTTCGCTCACGTTACATCATCGTTGCTCATTTGAATGATCATGTGTAATGATGATGTTGGAAATTTAACTGAGGTCCAGCAGCAGATAAATAGTTTGGCTTTGCAACTGCTGGTCTGGTCTCATGTCAGTCAGTAGATTAAATACAGGAAAGGGGGGGGGGGGGGGGGGGGGGCAAAGAATCAGTCTGTAATGAGAACAACTCCTGCAGGACCTCCGGGTCTCAAAGACACAAAGCAGGAGACGCAACAATCAACAGATGACAAATAATCAAGACCCTGAACTAAATGAGCAAGAACAGTCCAATGAGACCCTGCAGCAGGAAAACAAACACTCGTTTCTGTGAGATCTGGATTTTAAACCCCTGAAAGCTGAGCTGAAGTCAGTGGAGCTCAGTCAGTATCAACCAAACAGCTAACGGTCCCCTGTCTGTAATCACAGTGAGTGTGAGCTTCCTCTAGTGAATCCTGGAGGACGGCAGAGCTCAGGAAGTGTCAGGGCTTCAGCCTCGTCCCATCAGCCGCTGAGCGGTCAGACTCAGTTTCTCCAGCAGATGAATATATGTGTGTGTGTGTGTGTGTGTGTGTGTGTGTGTGTGTGTGCAGGTGGGTCTGCTGGGGCGGACAGGCTCAGGAAAGAGCACCCTGCTCTCCGCTCTGCTGCGTCTCGCATCCACTGATGGAGAAATCTCCATTGACAGCGTCTCGTGGAGCTCCGTGTCCCTGCACACCTGGAGGAAGGCGTTTGGGGTGGTGCCACAGGTACAAGAACAACAACAACAAACTTTAATGACTCTTTTTGTTAATGAAATTAAAAATCATTGATGTTGTTTTTTTTTTTTTTAATTGAACAGAAAGTTTTTATTCTGACTGGAACGTTCCGGATGAACCTGGACCCGTACGGGCGATACAGCGATGAGGAGCTGTGGCGAGTGGCCGAGGAGGTGGGTCAGGTTTCACCTCTCATCAGTTCAAACGAATGAGTTCCTGCTTCGTTTTCTGTTTCCTACATGTTTTATCTCAGAGGTAACTTTGTTTAGTTTGTGAGCTGGATGTCCCGCTGATGGATGTCTCGTTCTGTCCCTCTGACTGATGTCTCGTTCTGTGCCGTGTGTCCTCAGGTTGGACTTAAGTCGGTCATCGAGCAGTTTCCTGACAAGCTGGACTTCCAGCTGGAGTACGGAGGGAACGTGTTGAGTAACGGACACAAACAGCTGATGTGTCTCGCTCGCTCCATCCTCAGCAAGGCCCGCATCCTGCTGCTGGACGAGCCCTCGGCCTACCTCGACCCCATGTCAGTACACACACACACACACACACCTGACACTTTGTTAGGTATACATCACTGGTTCCAGGTCTGACCTTTGACCTTCAGGTCTAGATCAAGTAGCTGCTCAGTTGGGCTATGATTTGGAAATCACCATCCAGTGGTTATTTGAGTCACTGTTGCTTTTTATCAGTTCAAACAGACTGGTCCTTCTCCTCTGACCTCTGACCTCTGGCATCAACAAGACATTGTGTGTTTGTGTATGACAATCCCAATCAGTCGTGCTGCATTCAAAGTCACGTAAATCACCTCTCCTCCTGTTTCTGGTGCTCAGTTTGAACTTCAGCAGATCGTCTGGACCAGGTGTGCAGGTGTAAATGCACCCAGCTGCTGCCACGTGATTGGTCGATTAGATAGACTGTTGATGGTGTAGATGATGCTGCAGCTGCAGACAGATGTGTCTGTTTCTACCTGTGTTTAACCAGTAGCTGAAAAGCTGGAAGTGATCAAGGACTCGAGTGTGTGTGTGTGTGTGTGTCGTCCAGTGCAGCGTCAGTCACGCAGATCAAACGTGTCATGTTCCTGTCACTGCATATGGTGACAATCTAGAGTGCTTACAGTAACTCTGAGCTGTGTGTGTGTGTGTGTGTGTGTGTGGGGGGGGGGGGGGGTCATGAGGACAAATGAAGCCTATAAAGAGCAATCAACTTGAACCTGAGGGCAGAGCTGCCTCCTCTTTCATGCCAGCTTTAACAGGAACACAACACTCAGCTGATGATGATTTTGTGTGTGTGTGTGTGTGTGAGCAGAACGCTGCAGGTCCTGAGGAAGACCCTGAAGCAGTCATTCTCCGGCTGCACCGTCATCCTGTCAGAGCACCGTGTGGAGCCGCTGCTTGAGTGTCAGTCGTTCCTGGTGAGCTTCATCAATGCTGTCACACTTGTCCTCACCTGTTTTGTTTGCACTCTGTGGATGGATAGATAGATAGATAAACAGATAGAGTCTGACTGTGTCGTGGTGACCTCTAGTAACCCCCCCCCCCCCCCCCCCATCTTGTGTGCAGATGATCGAGGGCAGCTCCATGAAGAGCTATGACTCGATCCAGAAGCTGATGAACGAGACGAGTCACCTCAAACAGGCCATGAGTCCGGCCGACAAGCTCCGCCTCTTCCCCACGCTGCACCGCCTCAACTCCAGCAAGAGGGCAGCGCCGCAGACCGCCAAGATCTCCTCGCTGCCAGAGGAGGCCGAGGACGACGTCCACGACACCCGACTCTGACCAGCCACACACACACACACACGAATATGATCCAGTGTTTTTTGGTAAATCATGAACATTTCTGAGCCACTGAAACTTCTGCTTTATAAAAATCCATACTGATCAGATTTCCATCACGATTTCAAAACCTTTAATTAGGACAAACATCTGCAGTTCTGAGCATCAACACAGAACTTTGTGCAAAAATGGAAATTTTGTTAGTTACTGACAGAACTTTAAACTCAACACACAAGTTTATCACACATGTAATAAAAAAAAAAAAAATGTGTCGGGTGTTTGAGAGAAAACTTGACCAGCACAACAGAGGCTGCAGAGGAGAAGCTCCAGCTCTTCACTTCCTGATGCACGGGAGATCAAATCCTCCGTGTACAAGCAAAGAGGAAACCAAGATGGCCGACAGTGGCGTCGCGCTGCTTTCAAGTGCCTTCACAGGGCTCGGCGCTGCGCACACTCCGTCTCTCCTGAGGCCCATTTGCTTTGAAAAAGTAAAAAAAAAAAAAAAAAGTTAGTGATTGTTTCAGAAACGTTTCCTGTCGATTTATTTTTCTATCTATGCACTTTAGAGACATCTGAGGTACTCTTATTGATCATCATCATCATCGGTCACATGACTGAACGCCTGTTTCCTCCATAGACGTAAAGAAACAGTAAAGTCTATATTTTTTTTCAGAGCCGCTGCTGTTCAAACATTTAGCCACGTCTTTTATTTGGTTTGTTTTTGTTGCTTCCCTCTGAAACTGGAACCTGTAACATCGTCTTCTTTTCTTCTGTGGTTGAGGAAGAGTTTCCTACTAAAATAATAGTTTTGTAAAGCAGTGATTCAGAAAAACGAAGGTACGGAGGAGGAAACGCCTCCACGCGACAACTGTGACGACAGAGTCTGTTTTTGTTGTTTTGTTTTTTACTCATAGGAAACGGACGCAGACGTCCAAAAAAAAATGTACAAATGTTTTTGTTCAATCAACTATATTTCCAGTAAAAGATCAGATTTTGAGAATATGACTGTTGTTGTGTCTTTTTGTGAATCATCGTCAAGTCTGTCCTTCTTTTGTCTTGCTTATGATGGAAAACTACTTGCTTTTTCAATTATTATAGATTATATTATTTTTTAAGTGTCAGTAAATTAATAACACACTGTTTAGATGAACATTTATGTTGCTCTGATACAATCATTTAAGCTAACGAGTAACGGACGAAAACAGCAGCACGCGATGCGGACAGACGTTGAAACAGACGTTAGTCACGGCGGTTGACGCAGCAGTCAGCCCCGCCCACTGTCTGCGACGGCGCCCCGCCCACCTGCCGCTGCTTCTCGAGCGGTAGCTAGCGGGCGGGCTAGTCAGAGACATGGGCAGCTTCATGGACTACGCCTTCCCGGCTGGAGAGGAGAGGGACGCCAGTGATGACGAGTGGGATATCGACTGTTGTCAAGAGGACAAAAAGTCCTCTCACGTCAAGGTTAAATCCATAAACATCCTCCATCTTCTCTGAAACCGGTTTGAACGACTAGAAATGGGCAACGACGTTAGCTAGCAGCGAGGATGTTGCTGCGTCCGTTAGCTAACATAAGCCATGATTATACGCCATATCAAATAACATTGAAATGTTATTTAGTTAAATTTATACACAGGGCCAGTTTTGGCGATAGTGAAGAGAGGGTTAAACCGCTTTTTCATCCTCCATTGTCATAAACATTAGCAGTTTGTGGCGCAGTAGCGGGAAAACGCTCACAATAGACCGCAGATATAAGAGTATTGATAACTCAAGGTGTTAGCTACCTGGCTAAACAATGCTAATAAACAAACAGTTCTTCCATTTTTCCCTCAGTGTTCCACATTCATGGCCATGTACAAATCTGCAGTTATATTTTTTTGCATCTCTGCAGTGACAGTGACAAATATCATCACTTGCTCTATTATAATAATGATGATAATAATGATAATACTTATGTTGGGGCTCCATAGATAGCATGTAGAAAACTCATTTTGTGATTGTATAGGTAGATATGTGCAATGTTTGTTGCAATGCACAACAATATTGTTGACACATTTTTCCTTTTATGCACAAAAATGCAGCTCTGTGGATTTGGCCATGTAGTGATTTTGCTTGCTTTATTCACAGAGCACTTTTATTAACAAGGATACAAAGTGGAAGAGCTGCACTACATAATCAGTGTCTAGTCTAGACTGATTGCTGTATGTACTGTATAGTATTAGTTTGTAGTTTGGATTCGAGATGCTGTTGATAATTGCTCAAAACCATGGGCAGTAAATAAAGAAATACTTTCCCTCATTTCTTTCTCATCTGGCAAAAAAAAATGAGGGATTATTTGTTTTCCAAATGCATCTTATTTTGGAGTAAATGTCCACTGACTCTTTCCTTGTTTTCCCAGTATGTCGATGCTGTTGTACCAGAAGACAGTGTGTCTGTGCTGAAAAAAGCCATCAGTGATGGAGACACGCAGACTGTTGAACAGCTGTTGGATAAGGGCAAGTTGCACAACTTTTAAAGTTGGCTCAATTAAGAGTGTGATTGATTATTTTTTATTAACTTTTTCCTGACTCTATCTTTGCTTTACTGTGGCAATACACATAAAAGATGCGTACGTACATACACACCCAGCCCAAAAGATGGGGTTGCCTTTGAATGTGAAATCAGGCCAAGATGGTGGAGTTAATCAGATGTGGTTGTGATTTCTTCTATAACAGTTTTGCAGACTTCAAGGAGTGTAGGAAAAACATAGTGAAGAAGGATGCTCAAAGAAACAATGCCTGATTGTGTGTGTATGTACAATGTGTGAGCAGCACTAAGTGGGATGAGGCACAGATTTACATTTCATATAATCACTTCATTGCTTCTCTTAATCTGATCCTTCCGGTGTGGACAGGCATGGACGTGGAGACCAGGCTCGGTTTTGATTGGACTCCTCTCATGTGTGCTGTGAGTGTGGCTAATTACGACCTGGCCAAACTGCTACTGGACAGAGGGGCCAGAGCCAATTTCAGCAAAGGTCAGTCCAACAATGGATCAGTAAACACAAATGAGGCACAGACAAATACATACTGTTTTCTACTGGTGGGTTCAGGAGGCTCCGCTGACCTCTTTGTGATCCCTCACCACCATTCAGAAAAATAAACCAGGGCACAATAGTGTGATTAGGCAACACCGTTACATTGCTGCCCTCCAGACTTGGATATGAAACAGCCATACCTAATCCTCCTGATGGTCCCTGTTGCGTTGGTGTCGAGTTATTCTTCCCCCCATGGCACCTTTTTTCAATTTCCTCACCTGCTGCAGCCAAAGTCTGGGGGACCGATTGGTTCCTTCATCTGACATTACTTAATGGTGATGACGCCAAAGAGGAACTCGTGCAGAGTATCCATTGAGTTGTTTTTAGTTCATGCACACTGCATCCTCATCTCAAAGCGAGAAAAATTGAAGGCATCTGTTGGATTGAGGTCAGGTCTGGATAAAAACAGGCAAGGGGAGGGAGGGAGGGGAGGGGGGGGTTAGAGCTATTCCTTATTAAGAGGTCTGCAGTCATACGCACATGAAAACCATGAATCCTGGGGGGTTATAATGGTTTAATGATGTCTCCACATTTCTCTCTCATCTTCTCCATCACACTGAATCAGCTCAAACAGACCAGAAACATCGTTTACATCCTATTGGTCAAGTTTCAGCTTGACAATTGTCAATTACAAACAACTGCACTGGACATTAATGATGAATATATTGGGCAAATAACATGATAAAGAGCATTGCATTGGAATTCATGCATCTGCATGTGTCAGCAGTTTATAGTTTGTTTGTTGTGCACTGAAAATGTCCACATCATACAAAGCAGCAGCCGTGATAGACCATGACTTCTGGTCCCTGAAGTGACTGTTTGCGCTGCAGTAACAATACGTTATGTTGAGTCCACTGCATTTTCCTGGTTTCTACTAATGATCCACTGCAATAGAAACCCTCCTGTGGCCCCTCAGAGTCCCCAGACCCTAGTTTGGAGCCATTGGTCCAGTCATGCTGTTGATATCTGATGTCAATTAATTCTCAGTCCAGAATGTCGAGTGTGTGTGTGTGTGTGTGTGTGTGTGTGAGTGACTGATTTCACATGGTCTCGGCATCTGATGCTCGAGGCAGATGAAGGAAACAATTAAACAGGAGGATGACGTGTGGTCACGTCCTGGTGGCGTTTGTCCAAGCAGCGAGGCCCGAGCGCAGGAATGCGAGAGTGATTGATAACGGTCGCCGTGCTGCTGCTGTCATAGACTCTCACCAATTCTCAGGGCCTCAGATTTATTTACTCCAGTCCTCCGTAGACGCAAACCAGGCAGTCTGGTTTACACCCACACACACATAATATAAACACACACACTTGCACGTGGATATAGAGCCAAACATGAACAGCCACAAGGACACGGGAACCCACATGCAGATGTAGCAGCCTAGGTATACATGCACACACACACACACACACAGAGTCAGATACACACCATGATACACACAGGTTGGGGACTCGCTCATTGGCGGAACAAAACAGGAATCGAGAGCGTTGCCCTGCATCTCAGTTTTATCAGGATAAGATAAGGAGACGAGCCCTCTGAAGTCACTCGGTCCTGTAAAGGCCGCCACACTTCCTGATGCCAGATAAACGGCTATCCATCTCCACCACCAGGTCCACATCCAGGCTCTCTCTTTTTATTATACTTTTCTTTTTTTGTCATCTGAAGTGATATCATGATGCACTGGCTTCAACTCTCACCTTCAAGTCGTTTTGCAAAATGACTGTGTCGTAACAAATAAAATGCAAAGACGTTCCCTGGCTGAACATGTACACCTACAAAATGAAATAAAGGAGGCCTATATCTGCAGGAATGTTGTCCTTTTCAACAGCAGCAGTCTGATTACAATAGAGAACAATTACAGGTTTTCCTCTGCTGCTTAACAAAACACACGGCTGCACAAAAAAAGCAATAAAAATGTTAACAGAACAGAAGTCATGACAGGCCCAGCCCGTCTGAAAATATACAGAGGTGCAGTATATTAAAGTGTAAATCAGAAATTACAGTATGGTGTGCACCAGTGAGGTGTGTGTGTGTGCCTCCATGCTGCAGGAGAACTTGAGGCATCGGTTTAAAGATGCACTGGAAGATCAATCAATCATCAATCAGACCACAGTATATGAGAGTTGTTTGGTTCCATATCTCATTTGATAAGAAAGATCCACCTTAAAAAGTCTGAGAAAAACAGACCTACGTTGTCGGAGTCCTTATCCCTCCTCACAAAGCGTTTTTACTTTTATCAGTTGCTGAACTTGCAGCGTTGTGACTGACGTGTCCCTGTCCACAGACAACTGGACCGTGCTCATGGCCAGCTGCACGGCGCCCGCCAGTGAGGACAAAGTCGCTGGCTGTGTGGAGCTCCTGCTGTCCAGAAATGCTGATGTCAACATGACAGACAGGTGAGGGGTTGTGTGAGGGGATGACGAGTTGGGGAAGGGCGTGCGGGGGGGGGGTGGGGGGGGGGTGGGGTGGGGGGTGGAGGTTACAGATGTGTTTCAGGTCATAATGTTTATGGGATTTTCAACAGAGTACATGCTGTCACACCCACATTGATGCACACCGAGCAAAAACACTCCAGACTTGATTTAAACAGGGAGGGGGAGCGGGAGCAGGGTGGGCGGGGGGGGGACAACAGAGGAGCTGGATCAAATTCCCTTTGATGGCTCTCGTTATGGTTAGCTGCCATGTGGTAGCATTATGCACCACAGCGCTCCATACAGAGTATATTTGTGTGTTTTATTTGGAACGTCCTGTTATGGCATGTGCATGTACAGACGGGTATCAGGCAGACAGACAAACAAACACACACACACACACACACACACACAGTGTAACGGCTGTCTGGGAGCTTTTGTACACACTTGGATGGAACCCAGTAAGAATGGTTTTTGGTCGTTTGTGCGTCCAACCATCCAAAACAAAAAGGCAAAATCTTCTTAAAATGTAAAATTAGTTCACATTTTGTTACTAAAACTCTTCACAGGCTGGAATAGAAATGTCGAGCCGTCGTTCGATCTTTACGTTATTAACCACCAGCGTCCACCTGGTGATTAGAAACATGTACTGATGTATTGTTTACTGTGTGCATTCTTTCGACAGCCATCTTGGAATTCATATTGAGGAGTGTTTTCTGCCTTGCTCAGTTTCAAACGCGGCTGGTTAGATGCAGATCAACACCGGCCGGCTGCTGCTAATGGCAAAGGAAACGTAAACAAGTAAGGAAATAAGGTTAAACGGTTCCACCATAAGCGACTGGGGGAAGTTCAGGACCCATGAGGCATTGCAGCAATCAGGTTTTATAATCTGGTTTCCTGCCCTGGTGAAGGAACATGAAAAATTCCATGTCGTGGAAAAAAATGAAGCGAGGTCACTGTGGAAGCACGTTTTACTGTTACCATCTGTGGATTTCTGCTGTGTCAAAGTGAGGACGCCACCCCCCCACCCCCCCAAACTCCCACTACCACCACCAGTGGCTTTCTTGTTTACCTTTCCCTAATCCCCTGCCACTCTGTCACTGCCAGCGTGCCACTACACTCACGACACACGCCGCCCCGAGGACCCCCCTGACGACGCTCGCCGACACGCTATAGCGTTCGGAAATTGATTGGTTCCTTCTCAGACAAAATATTTGAAGCGAGGGTAACAAGAGGCAGAAGGATGCAGATGAAAGGGGAGACGGCAGACGAGCCGCCCCCCAATGTTCAGAGCGAGAGATGAACATGGGGTTCATGTGGGTGCAGACTGGTTAAACCTCTTCCTCCTCCTCCTCCTCCTCATCGTCTCTTACGTCTGAATATCAAAGCAGTGATTAACACCAGCTGCTCGTCCCTCTGTCTCAGTGTAAACAAGCGTTCTCTGTCATCCCTCAAAGTCCTGCAGGAGCACGCCGCAGCAGCCATTGTCTCCGTGTGTCCCTCTCTTTCTCTGTGTTTTTACAGCATCTTCTGATGGACTCACATCACGGACACACCATCACTCGTCTTTCCTGGAGTCACTGGCTGTTACTGTTCATCCAGGCTGATCCGACCTCTGGCCTGTGTCCAAAGTGGCGATCAACTGTCCACCCCCCCCCCACCCCCCCACAGCCAGAGCCATCTGGATGCTTTTTATCTGCTGCCTCCATGTTGTTAGTGATGGCTCTTCTTCTTCTGTGACAATGACAAACACAAGTTCTCCATGTCCATGCTGTTTAAAGATGAAAATCCAATTTCACTTTAACCAGAGTAACTACAGTACGGAGAAGTTCGATGTAACGTGGCGTGGAGACTCAGAGCGCGATGCAAAATGTGAATTATTGCGACTATGAAATTCCTGGCAACGACATCCGTGTGCGACGTGTGCGTGATCAGAATAACCATCAGTCTGTCAGGTTATTATCTGTGCATGAAACCCGCCGCTCTGTTTACGTGACATCAATCATTGTGACTTGTTTGTGGTTCAGTGGAAACCAGTGTGAGATGAAGTGTGTTTACCTTGGCACAGGTAGTGTTTTTTTTTTTTGGGGGGGGGGGGGGGGGGGGGGGGTCATCCTTCTTGCAGCGCTGACACCAGGAAAGACGTTTACACTGAATTGTCTGCGTATCGATCAGCTGTGTGTTTGGGAACCTGCCAAAGCTCACACACACACACTCTCTCTGAAGGACACACACACACACACACAGTTACACAGTACAACAGTGTGTGAGTGACCTTGGTACCTGCCTCACAGTAAAACCACCCTTGGGAAAATACAGGAGAAGTGAAAAACAGAAACGATAATATTGTCACTTTAACCTGTTCTCATGGGTCAAAGAGGAAGTGTGTGAGGAGGAAATGTCACACACACACACTTTGTCTTAGTCATCGGTTCGTTTGTTTAAGTTCACATAGAACATTAACTTTTTATGTCTAAGAAAGACGGAGCTGCCTCCGCGTCGAGCTCACAGATTCATACCTGATGAACAAACACGACATTATAACAGAGATAAAAACCAGTGGATCTCGACTCAGGATGACAAAGCAAAAAGAAGGTGCTACCGTAACCTTAGTCAGCGTTTTCTTGAGTATCCCTGAGTATGTATTTGGGTTATAGATGGTTATAGATCCGATCTCCCCTCGTCAGAGCTACAGGGGGCGTCGGATTGTGTTCAAGGGTCAGGCTCCCTGCTCACGAGCTCCCTGTGCCGGGACGAGCTCCGGCGACACACAAAACCCTGACTATAGGCTCGTGTTCGATCACTTTCTCGCTTCCTCTGACAAAACCCTCTTTGCTTTCCTTTGGCACCGGCTCCATCAACGAATTAACATACTGTGCTTCGCCGTGGACGCTCGTGAAGCTGGTCGCACGCTTCCCCTTCATGAGATGTGATACTCTGAAGATGTTATCAATACCTGCAGCTTAAACAGATGTAAAATATTGATCTGAGTTCTCCTGCTGCTCTTCCCTTGAACAATAAACAAAGACAGATTGGCCAATTCAACTTGACATGAACAAACCTTTTGCTGTTGGACAAATACCTTTATATTGCACCATGGTATTGGAGCCATCGTGTGTGTGTGTGTGGATGGATTAAAAAGCCTGTAAATCACTTTTCAAAGTGATAACACATTCCTGTTCCTGTGTTTGCATGGACATTATGGATTATGGATTATGGATTACCCCTCTGTGTGTCTGTCTCTGTCTCACACAGACAAACCATTAAAAGTAACGGTGGCGGTGATGAATTGACTCGTAGACTTCGCCGTCTCTTTGGATTGATGTATTTCCCTCAGCCTGAGTGTTTGAGTCAGAGGTGATAAGAGGTTGTGTGGAAGAGGGTTTTTATATTCAGTCCTTGTTCCAGTGGAAGCAAACACACGAGCAACGAAGGTCAAAGTTGTCAAAACCCCGGTCTTTGATTTCACAATAGTGAGCTTAGGACTGTGTGTGTGTGTGTGTGTGTGTGTGTGTGTGTGTGTGTGTCTGTGTGTGTGTGTGTGTGTGTGTGTGTGTGACCTTTCAGAGGATGCTCCGTCTTTATTCTAGTGCCCTAAGGGAAACTCCTCTGCTCTGTCTAGACTTTAACTTTGGCTGGCAGAACAATCAAAGAGGCTGGTTTCCTTTCTGTCTTTTCTTTTTTTTTTTACATCAAGTTTAAAGCCTTAAATCCTCATATATTGAAGTTTTAAGATGCAAAAGCAAGTGAAAACACGGTGGGTTTGTTTGGTGGAAAACCAGCGTCTCTGCAGAAACGTATGAAAACATCCACTATTGATCCGTTTCATCACGTCACTTCTTAAAGCTCACTCTAGTTGTCTTTTATTCTTTGTTCTATCATATCTCATGACGTCTCTAATAGCTTTACATCCCTAATGATATCTTCAGGGGTTTTTTTGCTGCTTTTATTCCCTGTTATTGTTTTTATTTCTTTCATTTATCCTTATTATCTTTATAATAAGTTTCATGTTTAGGTCTTATACCTCCTTTTTATAATGTGTCCACCTGTTCTCAGTCCTGTTTGTTGGGTTCATGTGTTTCTTTCATGGATTCTCATGGGTTTTACCGAATGTTTACTGTATGGTGCCATATAAATAAACCAATAATTAGTTAACTAATTAACTGGGATTTCATAACTGAGTTGGATGTTGCAGGATTACGTGGTGTTTGCTGCACCCTAGTGGTTTCTCTGTGCCTCTGCTGCTACTCCAGTCTCTTTGCAAACGTCTTATCATCCTTGGTTTGTATTTCCTTCCCGTCTCTGGTCATTTTCAGATCACAGATGACCTGTCTGATGTTGGCAGCCAGGGAGGGCCACAGCAAGGTCATCAACCTGCTGCTGTCCCGTGGAGCAAACATCAACGCCCAGGATACCAGCGGATACACGGTGTGCTGTGTTGTGATGTTACTGCGATCACTTTCATTTATAAATTTCTACTTTGTGTCTAAGGTTGTTTTTGTTTGTTTGTTTGTTTTGTTTTGGTCTGTCAGGCTTTGTCCATTGCTGTGCAGTACGGCAGAGAAGAAGCAGTGCTGAAGCTCCTGCAGCTGGGAGCCGACAAAACCATAAGGACCAAGAGCGGCCAGAGCCCTGTGGACCTGGCACAGGCCCTCAAACACACACAGGTGTGGATGTAGATGTTCCTCAGTGTTGGTCCAGAAACTCTCCATCCAAATGTCCTGTCCTGTTGATAAACTGTTTTTAATGATGCTTTAATGCTGTTTTGATGAATAAAGTTTATCGTTCTTATCATTATTACAGGTGCGTTAAGTGTCAAGGATGCTTTGTCATCTACATGTAATGTAACCTGAGTTATGACTGAAGACATTTGACTTGTGTGTGTCCACAGATCACGAGGATCCTGACCTCGTCCCCTCACGTCTCCTCTGTGCAGCCCTATAGCTCCATGGGGAAGACCCTGGATGGAGCCAGTCTCCTGAAGACCACCTCTGAACATCCATTCTCCATGGAAAGGTGAGACGGCATTAGACTTAAATAGTGTCAGGACTGGTACGACCTCACTGCAGCCTGTGTGTGTTTGTCGCCCCCTGCTGGATTTCCTGTGCTCCGGGCCTGTGCAGCAGGTGTTGTTGAACCATTGCTCAACCAGACGTAAACAATAACAAACGTCTTTCCATGAATGTTTAGTCCGCTCGGGCGCAGCAGGGCAATTATCATCAGCAAGAAACATTGTTTTTCAGCATCTTGTCTGGCACCAGGAATGACAACCTGTAATCCTGTAAACATCGTTGTTGTCTTTCTCTCGTGTGTGTCGGCCACAGAGAAGCTCAAAAAACTCCTAATAGGCGCATTTCACATATTTGGAAGGTTTTGTGAAGCTCCTCGTGTCAACAGTCAGGCCGAAGCTGCGTGTACGCTGCGGTTACTCTGATGTGTTTGAACTCAGTGACACTTTTCTTGTACTCATTTAATCCCCCCACCTCCACCCCCCCAAAGGAGAACGAGATGTCCTTTTTTGTTTTGTTTTTGCCCCAAACTCTCCTACAGGGACATCAAAAAGGATTCGAGTCAGAGACACTGGAGCCGGATGGGTTTGTGTAGTGTTGCTTTTGAGGACACGTCTGCAGACTGGATGCAGCTTGTGCCTTCTTACAAACATGCACCACTTCTAGAGGTTTCTCTGTTCACACAGCTTTCTGGTTGGTGCGTGGGTTTATCCTGAGGAATGAGTCAGTAGTTTTTAAGAGTGAATGTGAACTCTCTGCCCTCCTCAGTGCAACCAAGCTTGATGACCTTGAGCTCCTCCTACACGGCCTCGATCTCGGCTATCTCGCTGACATAATGACCGTAAGTACTGATTTCACGCTAGAATAAGATCCTGAGCGCCGTGTTTTTGCTCGGATGTGTATATTTTCATAGGCACGGTGCCTTTTTCTTACGTCTCTTGTCTTATCTCAGTGATGAGCAGAGCTATCATGCTGCTACACACAGTTCAATATGGTATTATAAATCTGTGGGTGAGATACTGCGATCCCAGATGTGTTGAACACAGCTGCATTACTGACAGAATGACACCTCCAGGCTTGGGAAACCTGTCATAAGACGACTGGTTTACATATTTTACGCAGTTGCTGAATAATGGATGTAGTGTGCCGGATTGGCTTGGCCTGAATTAAACCGAGGGTCAGCTCAGGTGTTTTCAGTCTCTATCTGATATATGAGCAGTGGGTGTGTGATGTGGTGCAGGTAGATTGTTGTCACTGTGCACTTACGCCTCATGCAGGTACATCTGTTGGAGGCAGAGGGGTCAGGAGCAGCTGTTAAAAGTTTTGATTCGGTAACTGCTGAGCGATGTTTTCTTTCACACGCGCAGGAGAATGACATCACCTGGAGCTACCTGTTGACCATGGAGAAGGAGGACCTGGAGAAGGTAGAGGATGACTGTAACATCTGTGTGTCTGTCAGCTACGACGCCTCAGAGGTGACCCAGAAAGTGACGAGGGTACCTGCCGGCGTCGCAGCCACAAGTTCTGTAGAAAGATGTTAAAGCAAATAGGAGGTTAAATACATGTTAGTGGTGAGTTTTAAATCACTATTGATCTATATTCACTTCCTTGTGTTTACGTAAACACGTTTTTTTTGCAATTATCCCTCAAATATATGGTTCAAACACTTAATAAACACTTAACAACACTTAAACACTTAATTCTAGGAAGAAGTAAATAAAATAAAATAGAGTGAAATATGTAGAAAATGTGGAAAAGCCTCTGTTTTTAGTGTTTTATCAGTCAGACCCATAGAAATGAGATCAAACTACAAACTAAGTGAACATAACACCAACATTATTTTTCTGTAGAGGATCATGTTGTTCATCTGCAAAGTTTGGAGTCAACATCGGTTCTTATCAGCCAACACATGCACCAATGCTGATGATGACTGAAATCAGCTGATCAGATGTGGTTGATGTGTGATAGTAGATTTTTTGATCATCAATGGTACTTTTTCTTTTCCTTTGGTTCCTATCTGTCACATTTTCTCTGTGTTTTAACTCCTGTTTCATGTATAAACTAATACTATATGTATTTTTAATGTTCTCACTCCATTGTAAACTCAGTCTACCTACAGGAGCCAGTAACGTTACCTTGAACCTTGAAACACCGGTGCTTGATACAGGTGAAGAATCACATGTGTCACAGACAAGAGTCAACAAAGTTTTTCTCTTTGTCAGATCGGGATCACAAACCCGGAGCATCAGCAGAAGCTGCTGAGCGCTGTGCAGCAGATGCACCTGGACACGGTGGACCTGGACACCATCAAACAACTGGGAGCAGATGCCAGTGGGTACGGTACCACGTCCTCAGGTCCGGCAGGCCCGTACGTGTCGAGTAACACGAGTTAGTCGGAGCATTTACTTCAGTTTCCAGCAGAGGAGTATTTATGGATTCATGGAGTGATAGATGGATCAGAGGTTTCATACACTTCACTTTCTATCTACATAAAGAATATTTTAGATTGTGATGTTTAACAGTGTTTTAAAACCCCTGTTTGTTTCAGTCTGCTGGGAATGTCTGATAAGAAAACTGTTCCACAAACACTCTCTCCAGAAACAAAGTTGACGGTAGTAGCAAAAATTTAAACACTTGTCAGCCACACACCTTAAACCCTTCCCTGCATCCAGCCCTCCTCCATCTCCCTGTAATGCTCTGTCTGTCCTCCTCCACTGGAAGTCGTCCATCAGCCTTATGAGCATCTCACTGTCCTGTCTCCGTATCCCCTCCCCCTCCTCCTCTCTGTAGCCGAGCCCTGAGCCAGGCCCTAATGGTTTAAGCGGAGCTGTAATGATTTGTAAGGTGAGAGGCGATGGGAGGTTGCAATGAGCAAAGGAGAGCCTGCGGCGTGGGCCAGACAGAGCCGTCGCACCGCACCCCATCACTTCATGAATCCTCCACAGAACTGGGCTCGCTGGGCTTCACCCGCACTCGCCCGCCAGATGGGACGAGACACAGTCCAATAAAGAGAGCAGTGGACACTCAGACCTCCTTCCTTCGATGTGGATCAGTTGAAAATTAGTCTTGAAATCATTTCCACACGTCGGGGACCAGTGATTTAAAAACTACGATCACAGTCTCTTTATCTTTAACTTTCTGTCACCTCATGACAGAAAACCTCACAGTCGGCCATGCACCTGTGGACTCTGGGTCCACAAAGACAAAAAACCTAGGGCTGAGAGTTCGGGGAGACCAGGACAATGAGCCGTTGTTGATGTTTTCTCCACAAGATTATCAACAACATCTTTGAGTGCAGCAGGGGCAGAGGGTCACGACCTCACTCAGGCTCCATTTATCTGTCTACTTCAAAGACAAGACAATGAAACACCTCCCTATGCATATACCCACATGATAAACCATCTCAAGAAACAATGATGTTTCATCCTACTTTGACCTTTTATTCACCCCTGACATGATCAGTGTGCACGGGCTCCATAATGTAATATAAAGATTTTATAGCAGTTTCTTTGTGCATGAGGGCACAGCAGTTTGACCGCTAGCGTCGCTCCGCAGCAGTGACTGTAGGTGTGCAGTCTTGTTTCCTTAGCATCCTGGTTGTGTGCAGGTGCATTTGATCATCCAGCTGATGGTGTCACGCTCTTCCACTGATCAACAGTCGGTGGCGATAATGTGCCAACAAAGACAGAGAGGAGGCTGCTAGGTGGTAGATAACCATATAAACAACGCAGTCTGCAGACCTTCAGTGTGTTTAATCTGGATTAATTGCTCTTATTTTGAAAAACTGCACATGTAAACATAAGTCTGTGCAGAAAAGCAAAGTGCAGAGACCTTAAACCTTCATGCCACCTCCAAAGGAACTTGTAGAAGTGACATGTGACTGAAATACTGCTGCTCTGAAAAAAGTGGCACACACCAGGCGGGCAGTATATCAGCATTTCCAACGTCCTTTTTTCCATATGCAATCTCTTCAACAATCTTCCCACCGGGGGCCCATCATCACTCTCTGCTCCCTAGATAAACTAACAGCAGGGAGAAGGGAGGTGAGGGTGCAGCACCGGCTGACTGACAGTGTTTACTCGCCCCTCTGACAGAGTGTGAGGAGGGCCGGGACGGCTGGCTGCCCAGTCCCCTCGCCGTGGGGAAATGTACCATTAAGATAAGAGCTATCAATATCCCACAGGACCAGGGGATGGGAAGAGAGCGACGGAAAGGTTGATGAGTATAAATAACTAATTATTTAAGGTGGATGTTTTCAGGGAGGGATGACAGCATGGGTTAGCAAGAGGGGGGAGAAGGTTCGGCCACCTGCTCACTTTTCTATACACTTGTGGGCGAGGTGGTCTGCAGGGAAAATGCATGGAGAATGTTAACACAAAGTTTGGTCCAAACTATCAATCTGTCTGCCCTGTCATTGCCGGGCATTTTCAGCTGCCCCTCGCCTCGCGCGCGTGTGTGTGTGTGTGTGTGTGTTTTTTTTTTTTTTCTCATGTGGGCATATCCTCAGCGCTGGCTTTTTTACCAAGGTAAACCTCATGACCTCGGCTTTAAGACTTTAAGACGACCGCAGTATAATCCACGTGTCTGAAGAAGAAGAGCATGTGCAGCTTTTCAGATGAGCAGCCTCATCCTTATTTATCAATTATTCTTAACTGATCAGTTGTTTAGTGTGACAGGAAATTTAAAAGAATAAACACAAGCAGGAAAGGTTTGGCACTTTTCAGATACACGTTTCAGGTCAACAAAACAACACATGTAGTTGTAGGTGTGGCTTTAAAACGTGTATAAAAATGCAGTGGGACTATTTTAATAAGTTGTGTGTGTTTTTAAATCATCGGTCCTTCGTCATATTTTGCAGGAGCGAGGACCTGCATAACTTCCTGATAAGTGTGCGACAGCAGTGCTGCTACCTGACGGAGACGATTCATGACATCATCAACCGTTTCCCGCGTCACACCTCGCAGGTACACGACCTGGTCACCTGGTCAGGTGCCGGTTCATGCAAGATGTTACAGCAGCAGAAACACTCTTATGATACAGACACATTGTGATGTAGATATCGTAAAATAAACTACATTCAATTACATTTTTTATTTTTTATTTTGTCAAACATGAGGCTTCACACTGGACAATGTCCTGAGGGATGAGGCCAGGTGACTTGTGTCTTTATTGACTCACCTGCAGTCCAGGTAGATGTGTAAACAGGTACTTTGTCTCTGTTTGTCTTTGTCTCCATGTAGCTGGTCTTCTCACTGGACCCAAACAAGGAGGCCCAGACCGTGTGCAGCGAGCTGGTGATCCAGACCAAAGACCTGCAGAAGGAAGTCACCTGCCTTCGTGACCTGATAGGCCAGGTCAGCACACACACACACACACACACACACACACATAGTTTATACAAGTTAAATTTGAATAAACCAGCAAAAGCAAAAGTCTTTACTACATTTCACATCATCCAATCTCTAAAGTTCGGAGGCGGCAGCAACGAAAGCCACTGTTTATGGATCTAAGGTCTGAGACAAATAAGGCTGGACGTTAATGCCTTTTGAAAACAGAAACTAAAAGTGAGAGAGCCGGGTGTAGGACTTGATGGCAGTGATCAACCCTGGAGTTTATGAATGTGCAAACTGCCTTTAAGGTTTAATTTACTTCCTTTGACAGCTCTGCTAAATATAATATAAGCTAATTGAAGCTACAAATACAGAAGGAATCTCAGAGTAAGAAATAATTCACGTGTGACGCCGGCACGGATACAAACCCATGATATCAGCTGTTAGCAGTTTTACCTGCTGATAATATCTCTCAGGCTTGAACACATTCATACCTCAAGCAAATCAATTTACATTCCTCCCTCGCAGTGTTGGCTGTTAGGCCGAGAGATCCTCTCCTCTTCTTCTTACTACTGAGGATTAAACACCACACGACCAGAACATAGTGTGTGTGTGTGTGTTAGATGTTGGTGTGTATGAATCCTGACGAGCTCCAACAGGTATGTGCTGGGGTGCTTGTATGTGTGCACCTGACTCAATGTGTGTGTGTGTGTGTGTGTGTGTGTTTGCATTTCAAGAGGAGAGAGTCGTTCCTGACAGGGCAGAATCCTCACAGCCCATAAGTCAGCACCGCTGTGACATCGACCTGTCAGCACACAGACGATGAGGCGGAGGGATGAGGGAGGGGACTGATGGGAGGGCTGAGGCGAGGGTGGGGCGTGGGTAAGTGGGGTGGGGGGGGGGGGGCAGAGGGAAGCGTGGAGAGGACACTGGTTGGCGGGGTGAGGGAGTTTAAAGGGGGGAGAGAAAAGGCTGATGGGTATGAGGTGAGGAGAGGAGGTGGGTTAATAGCAGATAGAGGTGCGTGTGTTTCGATAGCAGCATTGAGGAGGTCCTCGGTTTGTGACAGACAGGAATCTACCTGGGGGGGGGGGGGTCGTATAGACACATGTGAACACACACAATCTAAGCCTTACACACATTATAACTAATGAAAACAGAATCAGTTTTTGGCTAATGTTAGCATCAACAGCTGTTTACGTCCTGGTCCTGAAGAAACATCACAACTTCGACATCAGACTTTGCTCCTTTACTCGCCCGCAGCTCGCTCAAGTAGTGGACCAGAACAGCCAGTTAGCATCTTAGCCCAAACCTGAATCAGCTAGTGCTGCTCAACAGGTGCATTGTTTTTGCAATGGCTGAAGCTTTTTGCAGGACTGGTAAGTAAACAGCTGTTAATGCTAAAGTTGGTTATGTAGCAACAGCACAACTTCAGCTAAGACTTATTTCTACCTGCCTGGTTTCATGTGTCTACAGTTGGTGTTTATCCGGTCGTCACGAAGCTGTAGAAACTCTTCGGTAACATTAAGACTTGTGGTGGTGCAGAGGTGAGAGTCACTGAACCAAGTCAAAGTTTCATGTGAAAACTTGGTTGATATAGTTTGAAAACCCCTGATCTACTTCCTGGAATGTGAATGTACAGAGCTTCGGCTTCCAGTTGGCTCTCGGTAGTTTGACTGTGACCGACCGGTCAGGTGTGAACACACACTGGTTTCCCTCATGCAGGACTCTCAAGGCTCTAATGTCATTCGGTGCAACAGTGCATGCTGTAATTCCCCCAAAGAACTATTCTTTGCAAAAAGCCCCGATCACAAACTAATGAACCGCAGAGCTCAATTACCCGTAAACACTTGATGATGCTGGTTTTTCGTTCACGTCAGTGGCTTTGAAAGTGTGACTTGCATATGCTGGTGCCTGGGAGACGGCGGTGTAGCCCAGCGGGTGGGACGTCGTTCATCCACAGCAACACAGGCACGAAAATTTGTCATTAATTCCAGAGATTTCAGCAGCTGGCAAAGATACGGTCGTGTCAAAGTTATTGATCGACAGCCACATCCATAGATTATGGCCATTTTATTGGGAAGAACCAGAAACTGCACTTCCTCGAAAGGCCACTTGAGTGTTGCTCCAACAATTAGTCAGCCCCGCACACATGTGTACAGCCAGAAGCCATCCTCCATCCTGTTATTCAATGTACTCCAGATGGATTGTTTCAAAAAACCATTACAGGGCTTTACAGTTTCTATAATCAATAATTGATCGTCTGTACTGCTGGACGTTGCCAGATTGTTGTAGTAGTTGGAGCAGTGCATCATCCCGAAGTGACAAAATTGAAATAAGTTAAATCTTTTACATTGCCTCCCTTTTCCTGACTCCAGATTAATGTTGCAGTTATGTCCAGTGGGAATAATGCCTTCCCGGTATTTGCTCAGAAACATTTCCTCACAAGTGATGTCATAATCCAGGAAGTTGGTGGAAATATGTGTTTGCTGCCAAACCGCAAGTTTCCCGAGCTACATTCGCTTGAACTTTTTGTATCATCCAACTTTCTCACATGACAGGAACTCAGTGTGACACTGTGTGTCACTCTCCGACTCCGGGGAGTTCAGGAGCAGCATTATCCCTCTGTGACTTGACCGTGACCAAGACCCGGCTCTCCACTTGGCTGATGAATCCTTGAGGATTTGGCACAGGAAGTTCTGGTGACTCAGGTTTTTGCGAGTCATGCCGTGGTGGTACGATGGGACCAGACATGCCCTCACCCTCAAAATGAGCTGGTCTCTGTTTGATTCCCGTCCAGCAGTAACTGAGCCAATGTTTCCCACCCTGTCGAGCTTTAACTGGCCTGAAACTGTTTGATCAGCACGGTGCCATAATCCAGACTGGATTAGATTGAAACGACCTGCAGCCCCTCTACTTCCTGTGCGAGGTCACGTTGCTTCGACCGCACTGTTCGGTGTGTCTTTTCACATCCATGTTTTCGTGTGTTTCCCACAATCTTTCCTTTTTTTCATCCTCCCACAGTTGAATGAAGCCGAAGATTGCTGTCGGCCTCCGCGACCTGGTTCCCGCGGCAACCGGAGGATGCGGTATCTGACCAGAGTGGTGCTGAGCACAGTTGGAGCCACCGTCCTCATGATGCTCTACAAAGCTGCTTGTTGGAAGGTTTACCTGCCCGTGTACAGGAGAGTTTTCTGATCACCTGACGCATGTATCCATCAGTCAATGAGCTCATCGTCACATATTGTGTTCGATGGCTAAAGCTGATAAATTAGATTATGATTATGGGTTGATAAGTTTCAGGACAGCGATCGACAAGACGGGTGATTCTTATTTTTGCTGCTGTGTTTGGTTCAGTTTGTTCCGACTTGTCTCAGAGTTTAGTTCTTGAATCTTTTAAGTTATTTTACATTTTAAGGGTTTAAGAGTCGTTTGAGCAGCGTTTTCTTGTACATTCGAATTAGGTTTTGATGCTGATGAAGAACAGGAAATGACTTCAAATGCAAATCTAGATTGGAAAAAATATATATAATTCTCCAGACGTCAATAAATCCTGTAATATTTTGTGAAACTCTCTCATTAACTTTTCCATTGAGATAAAAAAAAATCAATCTGTGCGATGAATGAAGGAGGAGATGAATTCATCTTAGTCTGGAGGCTGATGGAAAGAGAAAGAAAGAAAATACCCTCCTACACCTTTAAAACTCACTTATGACCCACATTTGTTTACTTTAGTCACATTAAAATAACATTTTGTCATTTCAGGGGCAGTTTTACAGGAGCAGTGTTCATACTGAACAATCGATCGACCATCAGTGCATTTCAGTATTGGCCCCTGACCTGATGATCAGTGACCTCTAGATGATGGCCATGCAAAAAGCCAATCCTCAGAGCAGCTCTACAGATTCAAAAAGAGCAGCAGTAGCTTTTCAGGAGCTTTTAAGCTCCGAAAACTGTTGTGATATCGTGAAAAATCACATTAGCCCGGAGGTTTCTCATTATTACCGAGCTCCTGATTGTCTGAGATTGATCAGCTCGGTTGTTTGGGTGAATTTAGCTCAGATGACTTGCTGCACTTCAAACTTAATTCCAGGTTCATTAAAGTCACTGTCCTGAGGCCGCGACCTGACTCAGCCCACTTCCTCTTCACCAAACACACAGTGAGACTGCAGCGAGCAAAACTTAATGCGATTTGGTAAAAGGCAGCGAAATTACTCCAATTAAAGTGGATTTGTATCACAGACCTGTTACAACTGCTGCAGCAGCAAAAACAAAGTCGTGTTCAATGAGCTGAGAAGAATCTAAATCTCCTTGTTGGTTTATGGTTTTCTTCCACGGGGATCATGGGAAAAATCCAATTTGACCATTAATCTCATCTGGTCAGGGTCTCCGGACCTCCAGATACAGCCGGACGAGATCAAAGATGGAGGAAATGCCCTGTGACAGTGGTACAGATTCCCCCAGAGACTTCAAAAAGACTGACATAGATGATCCAATTGAAATGGACGCGTCACCTTTAGGTGCTGCTTTGGGAGAATCAGTGCGTCACTTTACTTTTCCTCTTTCTTTCTGCCTTTCTTTCTTTCTGCCTTTCTGTCTTTCTTTCCCCACACTTTTTTTTCTTGGGA
Source organism: Caranx ignobilis (assembly GCA_021432705.1). Taxonomy (NCBI): domain Eukaryota; kingdom Metazoa; phylum Chordata; class Actinopteri; order Carangiformes; family Carangidae; genus Caranx; species Caranx ignobilis. The sequence continues at coordinate 208,865 of JAFHLA010000021.1, read as the reverse complement.
CCATCATTCCTGAGTTATTACTGTGACTGAGTGATGGTTTGTATAAGGCTGTAAAATAACAATGCGTCATCCTGTGGGGATCAGAAATATTTGGCACCTGTGCGTCAGGCGCCTTCACCTTAACTACATCCAAGGGTTTGGACAGGACAGCTGAGAGAGAGGCTGCGTCTTTAAAACAGAAAAGAGAGGCCAATGAACCCACATGGTGATGGGTGGAGGTGTAGGTGGAGGTGTAGGTGTGTGTGTTCAGTCCCAAAATACAACGTCATCTCTGCGTCCAAGGCCTTAACGCGTAACGCTCAGTAACCGGCAACCAACATCCGTCCCCATTGATTTCCAATGGAATCGGCTCGTCTGTTCTTTTCCATTGACCAATCGTCTCTAAACCCCATGCACGCCCTGCCCCACCCCACCCCACCCCACACCATCCACCCCACCCTGCAGCCCGGTCTCTCTTCTTCCTTGAACGCGTCGGTTGCAGCAGTGTGAGTGCAGAGCCTCATCAGCCATCATCAGCGGTCTGTATCTGTGTGTGTGTGTGTGTGTGTGTGTGTGTGTGTGAGTGTGTGCGCGGACCGCATCTCGGAGCCGCGCAGCTCCAGGTCTGGACGCGGGCCAAGCCTGTCTGGTGTCAAACCAGCCTGAACAGATACTCTCAGACATCTCATTTCTTCACCTCATTCCTGAGACGCGCGGGACCCTGCCCACCCCTTGTGTAAAGCAATTTAAACCTGATAGCACATCATCTCGCCTATCTCCACTGAGGATCTCTCTGCTGCTGCTGCTGCTGCTGCTGGACTTATCAAGACTCCCCCACCACCACCACCCCCCTCCTCATAAACCGCTTTGGTACCACCGCGCACTGTCCGAGTCCGAGCCGGAGCCGGTGATGGGCTCCTTTTTTACGCACGACCTTCCGCGATGATCCACTTTTGATCCAGAGCTTTGAAGCCTGCACCAGTTCCGACTCCTTCTCCCATGTTTCTTCTTTCTGTCCCGTCCGTGGAAATGCTCCGTCCAGACCCGTGAAGGACCAAAGACCTTGGTTAATATGAACTTATTGCCAAGTGGAGTATGTTTTTATTTATCTGTAGCAATCTGCTGGCTGACGGCCGAGGTCGACGCGTCCTGGTGGTGAGTTGTCCTCCTCCTCCTCCTCTTCTTCTTCTTTCTTCATTAGTTAGGCCTTTATATCGATATTGAAATGCAGCTGCAAAGGCCTGTGCACGAGTTGTTGTGATTGATCCGGGCCAGTTGTCTCAGTAGTAAAAGGTGGTGTTGTTTAAACTACCTGCAAACCTGTGAGAAGTTTCCCACAGAGTCAGTGAGGGACTGTGTTTCTGCAGCTGAGCCTTTGGACACATACGTTTCCAGGATGAAGTCATTTCATATCATTTACTTTCTCTTCATCATTGAATATTTGCAAAGTTTCTGTTTTCCAGAGTTCAAACACTTCACACCGCCTGTGATACAGAGATGATGTTTGAACAGATAGTTTTACTCCCCCCCCCCCTCCACCTCTTCTTTCTGCTCTGGTTCTCTCTCTCTCTTTCTCTTTAATCGTTTAAGAAAATCCCTGCAGCCTGCAAAGTGTTCAGATCCAGATTCCCCACCAGTCTTTCACCACCTTGTTCTGCAGGTACATGTGGAGTGTGGACTTGTTGGGAGAGATTTCAACACACGTTTCTCAACAGGACGCCTCCTCTGCCTCATTACTTCATTATCATGTTCTAATGTTTGTGGGATTAAAGTGTCTATAATGATCCAGGAAGTGCAGCCTGGAGCTGTGGAACGTGTTTAGTTTATTGGCTCTGTGACTTAACGCTGGAGCACCTTCAGTCCCTTGATGTAAGGTTTTAATCCCCCTCCCTGCAGGTACATGGGCACCCTGGGCTCCCAGGTGATGTGCGACAACATCCCTGGTCTGGTGAACAAGCAGCGCCAGCTGTGCCGCCAGCACCCCCGAGTGATGCAGGCCATCGGGGCCGGGATGAAGGACTGGATCTCCGAGTGCCAGCACCAGTTCCGCAGCCACCGCTGGAACTGCAACACCACGGCCAGAGACCACAACCTGTTCGGACGGCTGCTGCTACGCAGTGAGTGGGCTGGACCTGAGAAAGTCCAGGGCTTCTCTTCACCTGGAGTCTTTTACTGTCTGAAGTGTCCTCGACAAAGTCACAGAGCCGCTTGGCTCCAGGGCTGCTGCTCTGGTGACCTCTGACCTCTCTGTAGGATCTGTAGGGTTAGCGTTAGCATTCAGGTCAAGAAAGGTCCTTTATGTCATGAATGAGACTTTTTAACCCAAGATATCACTGACGTTCAGTGGAGGTGTGTGTGTGTGTGTGTGTGATCGTCTTCTTGATTCGGGGCTTGAGGGCCTGTCAGGTGCATTAAACACTGCAGACTAAGAATAGAAAAGTCCCTGAGTAGATTTGCCTGCCACAGAATACGCTGGATTGTGTTTCCAGGTCATTGTGCGCCGCCGGCAAAAGAATCGCTGCGTGATCATGTATGTTACAACACACACACACACGCACACACATGTACACACACATGTACACACACATGTTTGCCCATACGCCTGGAGTTAATCCTGACAAAGCCACAAACAGTCGGCTGGTTCCTTGAAAGCGCTGGGTAGATTTACTGCAACGCTGCAAGGCCTTCTGGGAAACAGATAGTAGTTCCCTCACAGATCTGTTTTTTCTTTTCTTCTTCTTCTCCTTCTTCTTCTTCTTCTTCTCTTTCTCGTGTCGGATCACATTCCACACCTCGTCTCACTTTACAATTGTACATTTATCATGTCGGAGCAGCCGGCTGGTTTCTCCGTCGCTCAGGAGCGAACGTGCTCCTCAGTCGTTTGTTTGAAGATTTAGCTCCAAAAAAACATTTGTCAGTGGAAAAAAAACACTAATTGGTGACAGTTTGGATGATTAATTGATCATTGAAGATGTGTATTGATACAAATAGAATAGTTGTAATTGAAGATCTTTGGGTTTTGCTCAGTTTAAAGACGTCGCCTTCATCAGAAGATGTTTAATCACATATGAGCGAGTGAATAATCATCAGTTGTTCAGTTGTGTTTTTATTGCATTAACGGTATCAACAGTTGGATTCAGGTTTGTTTTAGTGGTGTTTACACTGGAGCTACTGTCTCAGCTGATCCCTCTCCACTCAGCTCGTTCACATGACAAACGTCGACTCGTCCCAAACACAGGTAATCCCTCCACTTTTCCACTTCCAAGATCCTCCGTCAGGTTGTTAGCAGTGTTTATGCTCCGTGGTGATTTGCAGGAAGACGACACTTGATCTATTGAATGTCGTCAGAGGACCTTTATTTTTTTGGGTGGGGGGGGGAGTGGTTGGAAATAAATGCTATAAAGAATGTGATAAGCGACGATGATGGCCCCTCCTCCTCTTGAACAGTGAAGCGTGAAGGGCAGCGTCAGGGATTGAAATGATTGACAAGGAACGATTGATCTGTGACAGATGTGACGTCCGTCGGGACGGAGGCATTGTGTCAGTGTTCGTCTGAGGAGCTCAGGTCAGTTTGTGTGTGTGTCCCCCCCCTCGTCCTCTCCCCTGCCCTCCCTCAGTGAGTACTCGCCGTTATAACAAGTCATAATCTTTATTTATTGCCGCTGGAGGATCATCGGGACCTGGCGGCCTGATGTTCCTCTCCCATGCCCCGAGATTTAACCTGCGAGGCGGATCCTTCGACTTAGTCTGTTTCATGTTGGGGCCCTCTAATCAGCCGTGTGGTATTCAGACCTCCCAGCCGGGCCCCGGCCGTGTCACACAACATTATCACACACACACACACACATACACACACACACACGGCGCATGGAGGCACCGTCAGAAGCTCCTTATTGTCAATGTCAGCGGGCTAATTTCAAACAATTACACCAGAGGCTTTCTCTCAGCGCCCCCCCTCATTAACCTCGTTAGACACACTCAACTTAGCTGCTGGAGTGGGACACACACACACACACACACACACACACACACACACAGTTAATACATGCATGTTGCTGCCAGGACTTTGTGCTTTTGTAATACAAAAGCACGGTTGAAGAAGCGACCCCTCACTCAACGAAGTTTGTGTGTGTGTGTGTGTGTGTGTGTGTCGAGTCTGATGCAAAACCAAGAGTGAGACAAACTGGACAAAAGTGAGACGGCACTTCAGACAGATTCAACGACTGATGACACCGTGTGGTTTTTATCTTTGACTTTTTCTACACGGAACAATGAGAAATTACAGCTGCAGCTTTAAACATGTCAAAAATCACCTCGTCATTGTGAACGTCTTCACGTGTGTCACAGTGTTAGATCAGAGGTTACAGACAAACACACACACACACACACTCTTTCTGTCCCTCGGCCTTTGATCCCTCTCAGATCTCTCATCAGTTACATGTGGAGGGCGATAACGGCAGATATCAGGGCGCTGCTGGTAAACGTGAAGATGTTTATCCATCCTGGAGGTAGATGAAGCGTTTTCTGTGTTTTGTTTGGTTTTTTTATTTGAGACCTTGCATGAAATAAAACCTTAAAGCAGACGACGACAACAGCAAATACGGGTCATACAGGCAGCAGCAGCAGCAGCCAAACACCGCAACGAGGATCATCCTGGTTTACTTGTACCTGTGTGGAGCAAAGGCCACGTTCAAGATCAAATGATTAAAGTTTCATGTGGAGGAGGGATGCAGGAAGTGTTTTGGTTTTTAGTTTTAGCTACATTAGCAGCACAGCTCTGCAGATGCACGCTCAGGAAATCCAACATATCAATCATCAACTTTGTTGTTTCCTTCATTTTTCATAAAAACTGATGCCCCCCCCATCAGCCCCTGGTGTCCAACATGCTAAATGGCAAATGTTAGCATGCTAAGCTAAGCTTCAGCTCAGGTAACATCATTGTTAGCATGTTAGCATTAGCTCAGCTCAGAGCTGCCAGCAGAGCAGGATCATATACGTTGTGTTCAGGTGTTTGTTGTTCTTACGTGTTATACAGGGCAGCCGTTATTACATTGTGGTGCGTTCACGTGACGTCTGTGATCCTCATAAACTATCTGCACACATGACTTTCACCCCTATGACAGGTTATCTCCTGCATCTATCAGACTGTTTTTAGATTCCTAACGAGTGAGTTGTTGCTGGTTGCAGCAGGGTTGGGGTTGGGGGTTAACCCCCCAACCCCAACCCTGCACTTGAAGCTCGGACTTGACTCTGCACTGACTCAGACTTTGCTGCTAAAGCTTGACTTTACTCCCGAAGCAAATCCTTTAGGTCTTGAATGCAGCCTGGTCTCAGCTTTGTGACAAAGATCTGAAAGGTGGCATTTGAAGGATCGGTGTTGAACACAGACCTGAAAGACTGAACTTTGCTCTGAACTTTGTTAAAAACTTTCTGCATTAAATCAATAAAAGTGTGTTTCTAATATTGTTGCGGTGACGTCTCGTCGTCTCCTCCACAGGCAGCCGCGAGGTGGCCTTCGTCTACGCCATCTCCTCGGCAGGCGTGGTGTACACGTTGGCCCGGGCCTGCAGCCAAGGCGAGCTGGACTCCTGCTCCTGCGATCCCACTAAGAAGGGCTCGTCCCGGGACGCCAAGGGCTCCTTCGACTGGGGCGGCTGCAGCGACCACGTGGACCACGCCATACGCTTCAGCCAGGCCTTCGTGGACGCCAAGGAGAGGAAGGAGAGGGACGCCCGGGCGCTGATGAACCTGCACAACAATCGAGCCGGAAGGAAGGTGAGACAGTGCTAACGCATCAGTTACAAGTGTCCAGCTGTGGACGCGCAGCTTGAACGCTCCTCCAGTCACTTCCTGTTTCCCTCCCCAGGCCGTGAAGCGCTTCATGACCCTGGAGTGTAAATGTCACGGCGTCAGCGGCTCGTGCAGCGTCCGCACCTGCTGGTTGGCCATGGCCGACTTCCGGCGCACCGGCGACCACCTGCGGAAGCGCTACAACGGCGCCGTGCAGGTCGCCGTCAACCAGTACGGCACCGGCTTCACCGCCGCGCACACACACTTCAAACGGCCCAGCAAGAACGACCTTGTGTACCTGGAGGACTCGCCGGATTACTGCATACGGGACCACGAGTCAGGTAAACAGCCCCCGTCCTCAGACCGCAGCGTCTGATGAATCAGATTACTGGGAAAAAGGCGTTCAGACAGAAACACATTGTCTCCTCAAACTAATTCAGCCCCGTTGTCAACAAGCCTCTGCAGGGCTTTGACTCTCCTCACACACACACACACACACACACACACACACACACACACACACACACACAGGCCTGAGACTGGAAACGTTGTCGGCCATGTTGTTGCTTTGGTTCCAGCTGAGTTCAAACGGCCGATCTCACCTGAACCAAATGAACCAAGCTGAAGAGAAGGGAACGCTTCAGAGTTCAGCTGCACCACCTGAGCATGAGAGGGGGGAGGAGAGGGGGGAGGAGGGGGGAGGAGGAGGGGGGGTGAACTGAGCCATCATGAGGGTTTTCAAATGCTTGATTAAAAACATTTGGTTGAATCATAGACGAACCTTCAGCTGGTTCACTGGTCTTGGCATCGAGCTATAAAGGTGTTTAGTGGTGAACTGTTCAGTCTTTAGTGGTCAGGTGTGTTTGGGCAGGTGAGGGGGCGTGGCTCCGAGAGGCTTTTCATGCGGTCGTCTCCGATTCTTCTTTGTGGCGTGAAACCACTCTGAGTTTTGATGTGAACATGGACTCGACCTCTGTGGCTCCTGCAGCGTCTTCTGTCTCTGTGTTTGCCTTCCTGTTCCCGCCAGACGGTCTGACCAATGAGTGACTGACAGAGCGACGGCGGTTTGTTACGACACAGGAGACGAAGTCACGAGACGAACTTGAATCTTTTGTGTCTGTTTCTGAAGAGAGTGACTGTTGTGAGCGGAGTGATGTTCGATCTTCCTCGACTCCTCAGCGTGGTGATGGTGCTGAAAGCTTCTCCTGAGTCTTTGAGCGGCCATGTTGGATGGTTCACTTCACAGCTGAAGGACTTCCTGTCACATGTCTGATGTTCGACGGCAAAAGTTCCTGTTGCATCACTTTCGTTGTCATATCAACGTCACTTCCTGTAGTTTCACAGGTTAAACTGAGCTCCTGACGTCACACAGAAAATCCTGCAGTGACTCGGCTCGAGCTCGACAAACTTCATTTTTGTTTTCAGTGATTAAACCCTGATGAAAAATAAAACCTCACTGTCGGTTGATTTTGATGAGATGTTGAAACTGAAGCAGAGATTTCAGGTCTCATCGGTGACGGAGCTGCTGCTTCACTGAGCCGACACTGAGACTGTGGCGTTGATGATGTTCAGGGTCCAGATGTTGCAGCAGTGACAGATGTGCAGCTACAGAAACGTGCGAGTGAGCGAGTGAAACCTGTGTTTACGTACGAGGAGTTCGGAGCAGGACGGAGAGTGTTTGTGTGTGAAAACTGTGAGAGAGGAAAGAGACGATGAGAGTGTGTGTGTGTGTGTGTGTGTGTGTGTGTGTGTGTGTGTGTCAGAGGAGGTGGATGCCTGCCAGGCAGCAGATGATCCGTGGCGATCGGGTGTCGTCCAGTTTAAGAGCCATTACACACTTCTGTAGGCTGAAACCTTAGAGCACCACACATCACTATAAATCACCACCACTGGACACACACACACACACACACACCTGAGGGCACGATTGGCCGGCTGGAGGAGGAGGAGGAGGAGGAGGAGGAGGTATATTTCAGGGGGCAGCTTGGATCACACAACACAACACACACATCTATGAACAGTTGTCCACAGCGACACACGTTGTGTTGGACTCTGCTCTGCTGAGACGTAAAGAACCAGACGTCACTTTAATCCTCCCACGTCTCACCTGTCCGCCATGTTCAAGCTCTGTGAGCGTGGCGTAGCGATGATGCGTTCAGGGACATGCTGGAGATTTAGAGTTTTACAGAGTTGGTTGAAGTCGCTCACTGGTTCACCAGAGCTTTCGACGTGACACGGTTTTATTCAGTGTTTTTGAGAGAGCGACGGTTTTAAGGTTCGTCGCTGCTCTTTGTTTCAGTCGACAGGAAGTGGATTCATGGATCTGTCTCATCTGTCTAGGATCAATAGTTAATCACTGATTATTATTGACAAAATGATCTGAAGATCAGATGAAAGTTGAAGTCGTTCCCTCTGAGCTCCAGAGGTCTCTTCTCCTCCTCCTTCTTCTTCTCCTTCTCCTCCTTCTTCTTCTCCTTCTCCTCCTCTTCTTCTTCTTCTCCTCCTTCTTCTTCTTCTTCTTCTTCTTCTTCCTCCTCCTCCTCCTCCTCCTCCTCCTCCTCCTCCTCCTCCTCCTCCTCTTTGGGAACAAGTAGAGGCTTCACAGCAGCAGACATCAGGGCTTCATGGGCTGTGTACATGTAAGCAGGGTGAGGTAACACACACACACACACACACACTGGGCCTCTCATGAGAGGCCAACCAGCTCCTCTGGGACACACACACACACACACACACACACACACACACACACAAACATGATGCACAATCTTTGTGGAAACACACACTTTGAGTTATTCACTCTTGTTCTTCGTCCCATCACGCACGCTGGAAAGAAAGAAAACCTCTCAAAGACATGCAAACCCACCGTCAATCACTCTCACACACACACTCACACACACACACACACACACACACTGAGGGCCCACAGAGATAGTGAGACGGCCCCTCGGTGCCTCTTTAAAGTGTGAAATCAATTTCCCTCGGCCCCGGCGAGGCTCAGGTGCTAAACTCATCTCTCGGCGCCCCCTCATCTTAATTCAATAAGCAGACGCAGAGCGAGCGAGCGAGGAGACTGTGGCCGTGATGTCACCCCGAGCAGCGCGGCATACCGCGGATGACGGGCGGGCACGCTGCCAGAGAGAGAGAGAGAGAGAGAGAGGAGAGGGGGCGGGGCTTAGGGTTCATGCCCAGACATATTACCTGGCGAGGGGGAACGGTGCAGAGACAGTTGTACACACACACACACACACACACACACACACACACTCAGAGCGCAGCGCAATGTAAACACCAGCAAATTCCAGGACAGTGTTCGAGATGGTACTTGAAGGCATCGCTGTTTCTGAACCTCCTATTTATACAGGAGACACACACACACACACACACACACACACACACACACAGAGTCAGTAACAGGTTCGGTTCCCTGCAGGTTGTAGAATAATGATCCAAACACATAAAAACTCCACAAAGACGTCGTCAGGAATCATGTGCATCATCGACTGATCAATATAGCTAATCAAACGTTTCCATGGCGACAGCTTGTATTCTCGTTTCATCCAGAACCAAAGTTGATCAGTTTACAACAAAGTAAAACTTTGCTGATCGTCACACATCAGATATTGATTGATAGATGAATTGATTGATAAACGTCACGTAGCTGCTTCGCTGCTCGTGTTTGAGACGAGGTCACGTGTCAATGTGTCACTTTACCCCGTGTGTGTCAGTGCTGCTGATCTGCTGCACTGGTTTCCATGGTGTTTTCAAACTGGTGCAGAGGCTCAGACTGGAGGAGGAGGTGCTGACTCCTCCTCCTCCTCCTCCTCCTCCTCCTCCTCCTCATGTTGGACGGACGCTGTGTGGAAAACAGGCAGCGTGATAAATGACAGAGAAGGCGACTGTGTTTCTCTGTAGAGGGAAGCATTTTCCTCTCCTGTCGTCTCGGTCTCAGGGAATCGAACCTGCAGCTCAGGTGTCGTCACCGACTGTGAAGTGGAGGTTGATATCAAATCAATGTAAATGTGTTTTTCTGTAAAATAATGATGATGTGAACGCGTCACGAACAGCTGAGCGTGAATGAATGAAGGAGAAACGTTTAATCAATAATTCTGTCAATAACAAACCTTTAACCTTCTGTTAACACGTTTCCTTTGATAAACTGATCAGCGGCTTCACCACAGCTTCATTAACACCCTGATACACTCGTGCACACACACACACCTGTGCACTGTGGACGCGTCGACCCGTCTGGATCTGATCTGATCAGGTTTGAGCCTCGAGGCCTCGACTCCAAACACGAAGCTCAGAGTTTTTGTTGAGACGCGTTTTAATCTGTTTAAATCGACACGACTGGAAAAATCTGCAGAAGTTTTCTCCTCAGGATGAAAAGAAACCGAAGATCTCTGATCTGGTGATAATCTATAATCAACACTTGATCAACACACATCCTGTGTCAGCTGTTAGAGAGAGATACACAAACTGAGTCTGGATCAGAGCTACACACACACACACACACACACACACACACATGTTCACGTCACGGCTGCAGCTGTTACATAATATCATCATTTTAATCAAAGAAACTGATCAGGAGTCAGTTATTAGTTATTGGGAAATCACTTTTCTCTTGGTGTGTGTGTGTGTGTGTGTGTGTGTGTGTGTGTGTGTGTGTGGCCTGAGGACAAAAGAGAGGGAGATTGTACAGTATCAGTGAGTCTGTTCAGTCGTGTATGAGGCGTGTAGTGTGTGTGTGTGTGTGTGTGTGTGTATGTGTGTGTGTGTGTGTGTGGGTGTGTGTCTCCTATCAAATGAACAGCTGATGAAGAGTGTGAGCGCCGCCCTGACGGCTCCTGTCATCGATCTCTCATCTCTCCGTCGTCTCACTGTCTCATCTTCTCACCCAGGCTCCTTCAGTCTCGTCCTCCTTATATTAACACTGCGCTCCCATTGGCTCCTCGACGCCACCACGACCCGCTCTGATTGGACCGAGGTCACATTCCTGACAACGCTTCTTTTTTTTTTTCAGGTTTTAATCTTTAACCTACGTTTTGATAAAATCTTTATTTACGTGAAAGAAAAGACTTTGAACGTCACAAAAGTGAATCCACTCCCATGTTTAATCTAAGGATGGAGGTCACTGACGGTGCGTTCAAAGACCAGAGCTTTAATACGGACTTCAGATTTTTATTCTTTCAGGACATTTGGATCATTATTTTATTGTTTTTTTAAGATCTGAAGATTTGCTTCATTAGAAGAGCTGCTTCGTTTCCCTCATGAAGCTGCAGGTCAGATATGAAACAAGGCTTCTCTTAGAAAAGAGCAGGATGACTGTCTTTCTCATTCGTCTTTCCTGTCATCCATCCATCCGTCCATCCATCCAGTGTCTGAACTCTTCATCTGTGGAACTGAAGCATTTTTATTTAAAAAAAAGTCAAATTAAAACAGAAAAACCTGCTGAAATGAACTTTAACGCACAGTTTAATGTTTCAACATTTAATCATCTCTCCACTCATCCTCCCTCCCTCCCTCCTCTCTCTCTCTCTCTCTCTCTCTCTCTCTCTCTCTCTCTCTCTCTCTCTCCAGGGTCGATGGGGACGGGGGGGCGTGTCTGTAACCGGACGTCCCGCGGCGTGGACGGCTGTGAGGTCATGTGCTGCGGCCGCGGCTACGACACGTCGCGGGTCAGCCGCACCACCAAGTGTGAGTGCAAGTTCCACTGGTGCTGCGCCGTGCACTGCCGCGACTGTCACCAGCAGGTGGACGTGCACACCTGTAAAGGCCAGACGTGACTGGACACTAGTGAGCGGGTCGCGTCGCCACGGCAACCACCACTGTCTCTCTCTGTCTCTTTCTCTCTCCTGCTGAGCTGCTGATCTCTCACACGATCAAAGGAGGTTTTTAGACGTCGTCTCTTGGAGCCGCGCCGTCGATTCTTCTTCTCTTCCTCCTCCTGATCACCTGTCAATCAAACAGTAGGTAGTCTGAACTTTGACCTCTGGGTCTTGTAGGTCGCTTCTCTGTCAGCCATGTCGCTCGTGCTAGAAGGTAAAAACTCAGAACTGCTGTCACATGAATTGTCCACTGGTTCAGTAGTGAGTTGGGCTTTTATTTTGAAATGTCTACCAATCCACACACATACAATAAAAGTCACTTGTTCTTCTTCTTCTGCTGCTGGTTTGTGTGTTTGTTTGTTTCTCACTGATCCAACTTTGAGAGAGAGAGAGAAGCTCCGAGGCTCCAAGATATAAATTTGACATTTAATATCTGGCATTTATTTAAAAAAAAGGGGGAAACTGCTGCAGATCATGTGATCATCAGCAGATCCTTATTGTGATAGAGCAGAGCGAGGGGAGAGCAGTCGATCACAGATGGTCATCAGCAGCCTGACGTCCTGGTGTGACCTCGGCCCATCTCTCTGTTTCTCTGGAGGACCGGCTCCGTCAGTCCTCCTCTGACCAGCACCATCCTGCAGTGAAGCCAAACACACTGTTAGCTTTGTTTTTTAGTTTCTGTGGACGGACACAAAAACCCAAAGCTCTGACAGACAAACCTTTTCTGATCCCACTTCCTGTTTCTCTCCTCACATGGCGACGTAAACATCCAGCTCTGAACTCTGTTGTTTAACACTGGACCTGAGAGAATCACTGTAAAGTCACAGCTGTCCATCGTTCGTGTTTCGTGTGTGATTAAAATAAAAATACTGTGAGATCCAGTTTGCTCTGTTTCTTGTCTCATTTGTGGTCATCAAGTGAACATGTTGTGATGAAACCGTCTTTGGATGATGTGTCTACTATTTTATCTGTCCTGTTGCAGCAGGACGTTTCACTCCTCCGTCTCCAGCTGTTGAGTCTGTGTTTGCAGCAGCTTTTGTTTCCCCCTCTTTTCTGTACAAACACAAGCAGCAGCAGCAGCATCATCAGCCTCATTTCCACCACAGGAACCTTTTGAGACACTGCAGGTGCATCTCAGTGAAGTAGAACATGGTGGAGGTCAGCAGGCTTCTCCATGATGCCGAGACCATTCAGAGGCTCAGCACATACGTCCTTCAACATAAGCTATAAACATTACAACTAAAAGAGATAAAGACACTAAATATTTCAGTCTGTGTGTGTGTGTGTGTGTGTGTGTGTGTGTCTGAACTAAACTGAAATAAACGCACTTTTCCATCATATTCTGATTCATTGAGCTCCACCTGTGTTGTGTGTTGTGTGTTGTGTGTTGTGTGTTGTGTCTGCGGCTCTGATGTGGTTCAGTGTTTCTTCTCACGGGCCGGAGCTGCAGCGGCACTTTGCGGGATGTAAACAGAAGACGACGATCACGTGACTGAACTCCCTCGGTAATAGGTGGTTTGCGGTCACGTGATTCCGATGACGCGCGAAATTCAGAAGGGGAGGAGGAAGTAGCCAGAGATCGGTGTTGCACAGTGGGTGAGCCTGCAGGTGTCCAGGTAACGGTTTGATTTGGGCTGAACCTGACACAAGTGTTTACTTTAAAAAGTACAAGTACACAAAAAACACAAAAACCCTGCTCCACGCTCCTGTTTTTCCTTATTTTAAAAACGCATCTTGTTGCTGGTGACACTGTGTGAATTATACGGATGTACGGAAGACCGTTAGGGCCAAGATTCTGAGTTAAACGTCAGGACGTTTATAAATAGTTTTTTCTCAAAACTTCTGAGTTTTTTCTCAGAAATTCTGACTTTTTTTCTTAAAAAGTTGACTTTTTTTTCTCAAAAGTTCTGAGTATTTTTCTCAAAAAATCTGACTTTTTTCTCAGAATTTCTGAGTTTTTTCTTAAAAAGTTGGAGTTTTTTTTCTCAAAAAATCTAATTTTTTTCCCCAAAATTCTGACTGTTTTTCTCAAAAACTCTGACTCTTTTTCTTAAAAATTTGAGTTTTTTTCTCAAAATTTCTGACTTTTTTCTCAAAAAATCTGAGTTTTTTTCTCAAAAAATCTGAGTTTTTTTCTCAAAAAATCTGACTTTTTTCTCAGAAATTCTGACTGTTTTTCTTAATAAATTGAGTTTTTTTTTCTCAAAAAATCTGACTTTTTTTCTTAAAATTTGAGTTTTTTTCTCAAAAATTCTGACTTTTTTCTCAAAAAGTCTGAGTTTTTTCTCAAAAAGTCTGAGTTTTTTTCTCAAAAAATCTGACTTTCTCAAAAAATCTGACTTTTTTTTCAGAAGAGTATTTTTCTCAGAATTTCTGCGTTTTTTTCTCAAAAATTCTAACGTTTTTCTTTTTATAAATTATTCTGACTTATTTTCTCAAAAATATGAGTTTTGTTCTCAGAATTTCGGACTTTTTTTCTCGAAAAATTGAGTTTTTTTCTCAAAAAATCTGAGGTTTTTTTGTCAAAATTTCTAACTTTTTTTCTCAAAAATTCTAACTTTTTTCTCAGAATTTCTGAATTTTTTTTTTTTTTTCTCAGATACGATAAAAAATTTATTTTGACAATATGAGGAGTGTTAAAATTTTTTTTTTTTTTTTTTATGAAACAAAGAGGTGTGTCTCATAAAACAATTATGGTGCTGCACTGATTCTGAGCCGATAGGTCAAATGACCAGGAAGCTATTGAATTAAATTTCTTATATTTATATTATGAAATGTATTTTAAAAAATTCATCTCAAAATCTGACTTTCTTTCTTAAAAATTTGAGTTTTTTTCTCAAAATTTCTGAGTTTTTTCTCAGAAATTCTGACTTTTTTTCTTAAAAAGTTGACTTTTTTTCTCAAAAGTTCTGAGTATTTTTCTCAAAAAATCTGACTTTTTTCTCAGAATTTGAGTTTTTTTTCTCAAAAAATCAAATTTTTTTCTCAAAAAATCTGACTTTTTTCCCAGAAGAGTATTTTTCTCAGAATTTCTGCGTTTTTTTCTCAAAAATTCTAACGTTTTTTTTTTTATAAATTATTCTGACTTATTTTCTCAAAAAATATGAGTTTTGTTCTCAGAATTTCGGACTTTTGTTCTCAAAAAATCTGACGTTTTTTCTTAAAAAATTGAGTTTTTTTCTCAAAAATTCTGAGTTTTTCTCTTAAAAAATCTGAGTTTTTTCTCAAAATTTCTAACTTTTTTTTCAGAATTTCTGAGTTTTTTTCTCAAAACTTCTGACTTTTTTCTCAAAAAAATATGACTTTTTTTCTTAAAAATTTGAGTTTTTTCTCAGAAATTCTGACTGTTTTTCTTAATAAATTGAGTTTTTTTCTCAAAATTCTGACTTTTTTCTCAAAAATCTGACTTTTTTTCTTAAAAATTTGAGTTTTTTTCTCAAAAGTTCTGAGTATTTTTCTCAAAAAATCTGACTTTTTTCTCAGAATTTGAGTTTTTTCTTAAAAAGTTGGAGTTTTTTTCTCAAAAAATCTATTTTTTTCCCCAAAATTCTGACTGTTTTTTCTCAAAAACTCTGACTCTTTTTCTTAAAAATTTGATTTTTTTTCTCAAAATTTCTGACATTTTTCTCAAAAAATCTGAGTTTTTTCCCAGAAGAGTATTTTTCTCAGAATTTCTGTGTTTTTTTCTCAAAAATTCTAACAGTTTTTTTTTTATAAATTATTCTGACTTATTTTCTCAAAAAATATGAGTTTTGTTCTCAGAATTTCAGACTTTTTTTCTCAAAAAATCTGACCTTTTTTCTTAAAAAATTGAGTTTTTTTCTCAAAAATTCTGAGTTTTTCTCTTAAAAAATCAGAGTTTTTTCTCAGAAATTCTGACTGTTTTTAATAAATTGAGTTTTTTTTCTCAAAATTCTGACTTTTTTCTCTGAATTTCTGAGTTTTTGTCTTAAAAAATCTGAGCTTTTTTCTCAAATTTCTAACTTTTTTCAGAATTTGAGTTTTTTCTCAAAACTTCTGACTTTTTTTTCTTAAAAAAATATGACTTTTTTTTCTTAAAATTTGATTTTTTTCTCAACATTTCTGAATTTTTTCTCAAAAACTCTGAGTTTTTTCTCAGAAATTCTGACTGTTTTTAATAAATTGAGTTTTTTTTTCTCAAAATTCTGACTTTTTTTCTCTGAATTTCTGAGTTTTTGTCTTAAAAAATCTGAGCTTTTTTCTCAAAATTTCTAACTTTTTTCAGAATTTCTGAGTTTTTTTTTTCAAAAGTTCTGAGTTTTTTTCTTAAAAATCTGAGTTTTTTTCTCAAAAAATCAGAGTTTTTTTCTCAAAATTTCTAACTTTTTTTCTCAAAAATTCAACTTCTTTCTCAGAATTTCTGAGTTGTTTTTTTTTCTCAGAAACGATTTCTGACTTTTTTTTTTTTTTTAACTCAAAATGTTAAAAAAAAAAAAAAAAAAACTCCATTGTTGGCCCTAATGCTCTTCCGTACTATTCCGTATAGTGCTGACTGACAGATGCACATTTGCTGCAGCAGTAGATGTGAACTGCAGCTGTAAATCACTGCGGTCAATCCAGCCGCTCTGCAGACTTTATGGCAAATACAGAGACAACTGGGAAAGTCAGCGCTAGCTCACTGCAGCGTGTGGAAACTTCCGGTTTTCAAAATAAAACGTGGCCATTAAATGTATAAAAAATGTATTTTGACAATATGAGGAGTGTTAAATTTTTTTTTTTTTTTTTTTTTATGAACAAAGAGGTGTGTCTCATAAAACAATTATGGTGCTGCACTGATTCTGAGCTGATAGGTTACATGACCAGGAAGCTATTGAGTTAAATTTCTTATATTTACATTATGAAATTTATTAAAAAATCACCGCCCATAGTCTTATGCACATGACATACCATAGAACTTAGTAGGAATCACTTTATCATGATACCTTTGTTTCATAGACAAAATTGTATTGTAGTGGGAAGTAAACATACAGTACATGTTGTGATTATTCTTATGCTGCAAAGAGTCCTCCTGTTTGGTGCTGTGGAACTTGCCACCCTACTCTGCAGACACAGTCACCACCACATGAGCAGAAGCCCATAGGTGATGAGGCAGGATTTCTTTGGTCTATATTTTGTTTTTCAATAAAGTCCTGCAGACTTTCATCGTGTTGGAAGACCTGAACCTGAACCTGCTGTAGAGCTGATGGATCCAGGCTGAACTCTTCATCTTGTGGATGAAAATCACTGGATGAAACTTACCAGGTTCTTATGACATCACAAACGTCCAGCTGTTAAAATCTGTGAGAGTGAATCAACACGGCAGGAAGAAGCTGCTTGCAGCAATACACAAAAAGTCCTTTACTGTATTTTTTGTCTTTTTTTTTTAATGATGGCAATTTATCAACTTTTTTTTTTTGGAACAACAAAACAGCTTTAAATGATTGAAAACCCAAAAAATGCAAAACATATCAAATAAGGTCAAAACGGATTCTGGATTGCTCTGTTTTTGTTTTCCTTGGGTCCGACTCGTCCTCGTCTTTGTCTCCGTCTTTTCACTGTGTGGTTTTGGCAACTTATCACCTTCTTTTGAAGAAACAAATAAAAAACAGCTGGAAATGATTGAAACCCCCCGAAAAAATGTAAACCTGTCAAATAAAAAAAAAGTCAAAACCAGTTCTGGGTTCCTCGTCTCTTCTCCGTTTGGTTTCTACTCTTGGCACAAAGGTGTGTCAGTCCAGTCCAACGCAGCGTTCTGGGTTTCAGTTCAGCTGTTTCTGTCTGAGTGAAGGTCGGCTTCCGGTTCTGGTTCTGGATCCGGTTCTGGTTCTGGTTCTGGTCCTGGTGGGTCGGGGTCAGATGCGGGTGAGCTGGTGCCAAAGGCTGGACGGCAGGATGCTCTCCACCTTCTCCATGATGAAGTTGAGAGGAGCAAACAACGTGCTGAGGAACTGCAGACACACAGAGACCAAAGAGGAAGTTCAGCCATCAACACTTCAAAGAGAAAACAAAGCGCTCACGTTTCCACGTCGTCCGTGAACTCATCGTCAGGCTCTGTTGGTGTTTTGGCAACAACCAAAGAAGAAGAGGTGGAGGAGGGTGTGTGTGTGTGTCTGTGTGTGTGTGGGGGGGGTGATAGGGGCTCCACCAGAGCAACATGGAGGTTCCCACTTTGTCCATCGACAGATAAAAAGCCGTGATGAGCTCTGAGCCGCCCGCAGCGTGTCTGCCCGCAAAGACACTGCGACGTATCGCAGCCATCTGTGTGTGTGAGCTTCAAAGTGAAGGTGTGTGTCCTGTGTGTTTGAAACGGTGTGTGTGGGACACGGCGTCCTCCTGGAAGACGGAGGGCAGGGACGCAGCGGAGACGAGTGGATCGGGATGTTTTTATTGTTGTCATGTTTTAGACTCGGACAGCGTGACCTTTGACCTCTGATACAACACAGAGTTCACCTCCTGATCTCCCGTCTAACTGGAGGTCATGACCTTCATCGTGGCTGAAACCAGCTCCACAAACTCAACTTCAATGATCACATGATCGAAAACGTCTGATCAAAGTGGAAAAGATGAGTGAAACTGTGAGCTGTTGTCATGACAACACTCATGTGACCCAAACACACGAGGCAATCAATAACATCAATAACATTAATCTATAAATAGAGCAACAAGTTAAGGGGAGGGGGGGCAGGGCCAGGGAGGTGGCGCCCTCCACTGGCTGCCATGGAAACATCAGCAGGAGGATGAAACCAAGGAAAAAACATCAACTGGAGCAACAGCAAAGGTCACAGGGGTCAGAGAGGTGAACAGATGTGATGTTGTTGTGCTACAGGTGGAAAGGTCAAAGGTCAGCTGGATGTTTATGCAGCCAGCAGCCAATCTCATGTTGAAAAGGTTTAAGGTCAAAGGTCACAACACCTTTCAGATCCACTGTCTCATGAATATTCAGAGAAGCTGTGACGACCTGTGTGTGTGTGTGTGCATGTGTGTGTGTGTGTGTGTGTGTGTGTGTGTGTGTGTGTGTGTGTGTGTGTGTACTCACAGCTTTAGCGAACACTCCCATGAGCTCAGGGAACTGGTGTGTGAGCAGAGCCAACATGGCGGTGAAGGAGCAGAGACCAGCTGTGAAGAGGATGAAGAAGGGCAGCTCCTTCTTTGGGTAGACTGACACCTCGTGAAACACTGCTTCCACGTGGGACACACACACACACACACACACACACACACACACACACACACGAACACACACGACACACACACAAACACATGACATAATGTTAGTCTGGAGCAAAGCAAACTGCAGGTTCGTTCAATAACAACTTATTCAAACACGTCACTTCCTGTCATCACGTGTATTTCAAAATAAAGGTCTTTATTTTAAAGATGACGAAACAAACAAACAAAACAAAAAAAGCAGGAAAATCAGGAGTGAAATCAACGATTTGAACAGATTTGAAACTTCAGGAGAAAAGTGACCCTGAGCTTCTGGAGTGAACTGACGAATGAAACAAGGCTGTTTACATCAACGGCCGGCGACGCAAACCGCTGCAGCTGCACGTCGACTGTTTCCTGTTCACTCTGAATGTGTGTAACGAGGCTGTGAAAGTGAGCTGTGACCTGTTCACACAGAGTGAGAGGGTCGGGTCACTCTGGGTTTGGTGATGTCATGTAAACAAACTGCCAATAAACAAACAAACAAACAAACGTGATCGCTGCTGCTCTCAGCCACAGCGACGACGCTGCTGGTGTCATGATGCATCAGGAGCAGGTTGGTGTGTGTGTGTGTGTGTGTGTGTGTGTGTGTCGAGGCGTCTCTTACTGGGTAGCAGCTCTCTGTCGGCCGTCTCTGTGCAGATGGGGTAGGGGTAGAACAGGTGACCCTTCTCCAGAGGATATGGGATCATTCTGAACGCTGCAACACACACACACACACACACACAAAGGTTTGAACACAGAGGCTGGAGACGGCCAATAAGAACTGGTCATGTGCATTGAATTCAGCAGCTGTGTGTGTGTCTGTGTGTGTGTGTGTACTCACTGCCCTCCCAGGTGCAGTGCAGCAGGTTGAGCGCCCCCTCCACCCGTTTCCAGTGCTGCAGGTGGAAGAAGGCGTAGGCGATGGCCTCGCTGTCGCCTCGCTTCAGGATGTGTTCTGGAGGAAGAATCAGACTCTTCATCTCCAGCAGGTACTGAGGAAGAGGAGGAGGAGGAGAGAGAGACAAACACAGGTGATGAAGAGGTCATGTTGAACGATATATTCAAATGTGTGTGTGAATTAGTGACAGAGGTCAAAGGTCATTTAGAGACACAGTCTCCCTCAGTCGTCATGTTACATGTAAACACGTTGACAGCTTCACAGCTCAGAGGCTGTGTGACACGGTGGGTGTGTGACAGCAGCGTGAGCCCAGCAGGTGTGTGTGTGTGTGTGTGTGTGTGTGTGTGTGTGTGTGTGTGTGTGTCTCACTTTGGGGACGTGGGGGTTGAACTCCACTGCTCTGTGGATGGCTTCTACTGCGTTCATCTCTGCTGTGCTCAGCCCTCGTCTGGACGCTGCCTCTGGAGAGAACCTGCATGCACACACACACACACACACACACACACACACACACACACACACACACACAGACACACAGTTGATCAATATGATTTTTAAAACCCCTGTAAAGTCACGTTTTATCACGTGGTATTCTGTGAGATTTCGTGTCTGGAGTTCTGTCTAGTGTGTGTGTGTGTGTGTGTGTGTGTGTGTGTGAGTTGAGCCTGTCCTTCGTGTGAATCCGGTTTGATTATTAATTAAACGATGATTAAACATAATGAGTTGAACAGGAAGTGGAGGCGAAGCAGCAAAGACACTCAGGCTGTTTTCATCCAAAACCGCAGCCCCCCTCCCTCACTGAGGGAGAGGGGCTGCTCCATGACTACCAGAACAGTACGTCAACGCACACACACACACACACACACACACAGACACAGATATCATTGTAGCTGATGTAAAGTGATACTCACTTGTCGGACACCGCCCTCGCTTTGAGCAGAGCTGCTGTGTAGCATATTGTTGCCGATTTAGGTAAGCTAATATCTGTGGGGAGACAAGGGGGGAGACAAGGGGGAGGGGGGGGGGTGTTACAGGTGAGTTACACTGCAGCTGCACAGAGGGGAAGTGATGATGAAGGTGAAGATGATGGTGTTTCCTTTATCTCTGTCCAACTGTGTGCTAGAGCTGCGACTCATTAACGCTGATCATGGCAGGTGATCAGCTGGTGATCAGCTGGTGATCAGCTGGTGATCAGCAGGTGATCAGCTGGTCATCAGCAGGTGATCAGCAGGTGATCAGCAGGTGATCAGCAGGTGATCAGCTGGTGATCAGCTGGTGATCAGCTGGTGATCAGCAGGTGATCAGCTGGTGATCAGCAGGTGATCAGCTGGTGATCAGCAGGTGATCAGCTGGCTGCTGTCAGAGGTGAGAGTCTACATGAACATGAACGACAGGTTCAAACTGTGAAACACACACAAACTCAGAAGCTGAAATCATTAAGTGTTTTGACATTTAAGCTTTTAAAAAAAACAACTTCATTATATGAACATTTCCTGCCAGTTAACTAACGGCCTCATGAACTGGAGCTGCGGTCGCTGCTGAACTGAACCTGATTAAATCTGCAAACAAACAGCGTTTGTTCCACACGTTCTGCATGAAGTCGTTTTGTAATTAAAAACTTTAAAGAGAAAAGTCATTAAGCAGCAGAAAGTCTCTCAGAGGTCCAGGATGTACAGCAGCTGTGTGTGTGTGTGTGTGTGTGTGTGTGTGTGTGTCTCACCGTCGTACTTGGCCAGAACGGCCTGGACGTCAGCGTAGTTCTGGAGCTCGAGCAGCGACTCCAGCAGGTTCTCATGGATGTTGAACATACTGAGGAGAGGGAACTCCTTCATTAACTGGAAAACACACAACTGTTGTTACATGTAATACCGGACAGGGGGCGACACATGCACAGTCAGTCAGAGTGTGTGACAGAGTGTGAGTATGTATATAAGCGTGTGTGTGTGTGTGTGTGTGTGTGTGTGTGTGCTGACAGGGTGTGTACTTACATCTCTCATCATTTTAACTGCTTCTCTTGTTCGGCCGAGCTTTCTGGAGCACATGGCCAGTCTTCTCTTTATATACACCAACACGTTAGTGTCTCTTCCTGTTGAACACACACACACACACACACACACACACACACACACACACACACAAATATCAACATCATTTCATGCTCTTATTGTGAAATCTGGAGAATAATGAAGCGGTGATTCTGTGAAGACGATAAACTGACGACATGAAATCTGCTTAAAAATCTGATTTTATGGCTCATGAAGTAAAAGACAGTGGGGCCTGGTACTGGTGCTACTGGTTTGTACTGGTGGTACTGGTGGGTACTCACTGTGCTGGGCTTCGTACTGTGTACCGTGGTGCTGCAGCTGCTGGCTGCGCCTGTAGCAGCTCTCTCCTGCTTTTAGTGCCTGTTTAAACAAACGCTCGGCCTCCATGATGGTGGTGGCCTCCTCCTCTGCCAGGAGGATGTAGGCTGTCGCACAACTACAGAGAGGAGGAGAGGAGGAGGAGGAGGAGAGGAGAGGAGGAGGATGGGAGAGGAGGAGGATGAGAGGAGAGGAGGAAACAAGGTAAAAACACGATGAGAAGAAAGTGAATGAGAAGGGGATGATATAAGGAGGAGGAAACAGAGGAGGAAAGGGAGGTGGCAAGAGGAGTGGGAACAAGGGGAAGAGAGAGGGAGAAGAGAAGGAAAGAGATGAAGAAGAGGAAAAGAGAGGAAAACAGGTGGAGAGGCAAGAAGAGGAGAAAGAGATGGAGAAGAGATGAGACAGGAAAGGAGGAGGGAAGAGCAAAGTAGAGAGGAGACAGAGGGGTGAGGAAGGAGAGGAAAGGATGAAGAGCATGAGAGGAAAAGCAGGAGAAGAAAGGGAAGAAGAAACAGAGGAGGAGAGAGGAGAAGTTAGAGAAGAAACTTCTTGACAATCTTTTCTTTTTCCTCAGTGTGAATCACAGACGTAAACACTCTCCTCCTCCTCTCTTTCCTTCTCCTCCTCTCTCTCTTTCCTGAGTTAGTTCATTACATAGCAGCTCCACCTCTCCTCCTCTGTCTCTCTCCTCCCTCTCCTCCTCTCTCTCTCTCCTCCCTCTCCTCCTTCTGATCCTCTGCTCGTCGACTCGCAGCCTTTAACACAGTCGCTCCTAAAAATAAACCTGCGCTGCCGTGACAACACGTGAAGCTGCTGCGTCTGAGTGACGGAGACGCCCGGAGGACTGATCTGAGATCTGTGATCTGTGATCACAGCCAGAGCCGCTCGCTACGAGGAAACAGCTCCACTGACGCTCAGCCAGCTGACCAATCAGAGCTCAGCAGGTGGGTTTCTGATGACATTTATAGATTGGTGATTGATCAGAGCAGAGGCTGTAAATCTGAGAGAGAAGAAAAGCAATAACATGATCAGACTGCGATCTGAGTTTTGGTTTGTTCGACCTTTTGACCTCCTCGGGTCAGAAACTCCTCCCACAGAGCGACGAATCAGCAGCATACAGACAACGTTCTGACACCTTCGATCAATAAGTGAATAAATCTGATCAGTCGATCTCCGTGAAAAGAGTCTGTGTATCGGAAAATAAAACAGTGACGAGTTATCAAACACACACACACACACACACACACACACACAAAGGCTGACTCACTCTTCCAGCTCCAGAGCTTCATGTGCTGCAGAGATTCGAGCCTGTGGGTTCCTCTCCCTCCACGCCTTCTGCATGACTGGACCACAACACAAACACACAGACACGTTAAACAACAACAACAACAACAACAACACACACACACACGTAACACAACAGTTGGACTGGTGTGTGTTTCCTCACTGGCGTCGGCCGGTCGCAGGTGATCGGAGTCGCAGGTGAAGAAGGTCTGATGATCCTGCGCCGACAGGTTCATGTCGTAGTAGGTCAGTGGCTCTCGACCTGTTACCCACGTATATCTGAAGAGACAGAGACAGAAGAAGAAGAGGAGGAAGAAGAAGAAGAAGAAGAAGAAGAAGAAGAAGAAGAAGAAGAAATGTTGATTATAACAACAAAACAGGGATTAAGAAGTGAAGGACATTGCTCGACTCTGATTGGCCGAGCAGATGTGGGTTGATGGGTAAAGAGAAAGACGGGATAATAACAGCACGAGGGAGACGGAGGAGGAGGGAAGAGGAGGATGACACATCAAAGAGAGGATGAAAGAAGAACGACAGGAAGTAAAAAGAAAGACGTCTCCGCCGACACGTTTCCTCCCTCGTCTGTTCTCAGAGGGAAAAGGTGAGTTTTTACCAAACAGAGGAAGTGAGAGGAAAGAAAAAAGAAAGAAAGAGAGGAGAGTGAAGGGGGAAGTGATTATGACAACAAACAGAGGGAGGAGAAGAAAAGAGACAGAAAGAGAGAGAGAGAGAGACGTCACTCACCGGTTATACTCAGCTCCACGGAATAAATTCAGAGGATTCCTCCACACTTTACATTCTGCAGAGAGAGAGAGAGACAGAGGGGGAGACAGAGAGGGGGGGGGAGGAGAGAGAGAGAGACACAGGGGGAGAGGGGGAGGGAGGAGAGAGAGAGAGACACAGGGGAGAGAGAGGGAGGGAGGAGAGAGAGAGACAGAGGGGAGGAGAGAGAGGAGGAGGGAGGGAGACACTGGTGATGAGTGTCAGGGACAAACACTCAGCTCTGTCCTCCTTCCTCGCTTCACTTCAAACACCTCAACTGTTCTTCCTGCCGTCCTCCCTGCAGAGACACCGTCACCACGACGACCGGAGGAAAAGACCCGAGAGGATGAAAACATGAAAACACAGAGTTTCTACTGAGACTGTCAGAAAAGAGTTGCTCGCAGCTCCGAGGGGATGAAGGGGGAGGAGGAGGAGGAGGAGGAGGAAGAGGAGGAGGAGGAAAACACGGACCTGGAGCAGAAACTCTTGATCCACTCATTCAGCAGGAGGAAAACTACATCCCATAATAGTAGTCGGCTGTGGGTTGGGAAAAACGCTTCTACATAAAGTGTGTATTACTGCTACAGAGTGTATCGATGTGTAACGATGGGAGCTGCTCTGCTGTCGCCCTGGAGCCGGGCCTCAGAGAGGATTATGGGATGTGACTTGGGACCAATAATGAGGTCACTGATTGGAAAAGGCTTCATCGATAACGATCTCACTTGAAGTAGAAGCGGCTTTAATGGCTGTGGTGACGGAGAAGTCAGCTTTAACACGACTTCAACATGTTCTCGGGTTTTTATTTTCACTTCAGTTACAATGATCTGATCAGATATTGACAGATTATCAGAGATATGTTTAATTTGATTTCTGATTGATTGATTGATTGATTGATTTCTGAACAAAACCTTTTTCACATTTATCTTTATAAATGTATTTAAATTCATCATCTTTTACATTTTTAGAGTCAAAGGTTTTAAACAGATATGAATCATGTTGTGATGAGAAATAAGTCGTTTAATGTGGTGATTTGATTTTCTGTTCACATGAACTGATTGACATCATCGCTGGGATGTGAAGCGACTGATAAAAGCTTCAGCTCAGCTCTGCTGGATCAATACTCACAGTCAGAAGCTGAATCCTGGACGTTTCAGCTTTAAAAATAAAACCTTTAAACCATCGATGGCCTGTGAACGGCCGACCTCAGCCTCAGCTCCGGAGGCGCTTCGGTTCTTACCAGAGACACTTTGCCGGTTGGAGTCGGCCTCCCCGTTACTGGTGTTGGAGTTACTGGGGGAGCTGCTGTCCACTCCGCCCAGCAGGGGGCGCAGGTGGCTCACAGACACCTGCTCTATGAAGGAGGTCCCATATTTCCTGAAATACCACCACTCAAAGATCTGAAGAAGAAGAAGAAGGAGAAGGAGACAGAGCAGCTGTAACTTGACTCCATGTGACAAACACAAACACAAACTACTGTAAATGTTTAAATAAA
Source organism: Caranx ignobilis (assembly GCA_021432705.1). Taxonomy (NCBI): domain Eukaryota; kingdom Metazoa; phylum Chordata; class Actinopteri; order Carangiformes; family Carangidae; genus Caranx; species Caranx ignobilis. The sequence continues at coordinate 183,272 of JAFHLA010000021.1, read as the reverse complement.
AGACTTTCACACACTGAGGAGCTGGTCCGTCCTGGTTTTAAACAAAAAGCCGCCAATGAAAATACAAATATATCAATAATCAGAATCAGAAACACAGAGCAGAGCTGCTCTGCTGCTGCTGCAGTCGCCTCCGACAGCCAGCGACCTTTACACGAAGGAAGACGATCAATATTCAAGTTATCGTCTCTTGATGTTATTGATTCTCCAACAAACACATCCAGACGTCAGAGGAAACAAAGCCTGTCGATTTATTGGTGCTTCTGATGCAGAACCATGTGCAGCTCAGGAAATAGTCTGCACCGCTGGTTTTCAAATGCACATCGTCAACACACTTGTTTACAAACGTGTGACACTGGTGCAAACTGACAACAGCAGCTCCTGCTGTGATGAAACCACTCAGCTTCCAGGTTCCTCAATCATCTCTCACATGACCTCTGAGCGAGCGAGCGAGGGAGAGAGAGAGAGAGAGAGAGAGAGAGGGAGAGTTAATTAAGAGAGGATCTGTTTTAAGCCACAGAGCGACCACTGCTGCGTCTCTGTGCACAGCTTTAAAGGAGATAAAATACCTGTGTGAGTGGGAGCAGATCTGGGAACAGTTTCATTAGGACGTCTTTACTCTGTTTACATTTAGTGTCCATGTCAGAGACACCGTCACATGTGCTGTACATCGCAGCACCAGACGTTACACTCATGTTCATTTACACGGAGCAGTGGACACGGCCGTCACCACAGCGCACACTCCCACTCGTCTTTCAGAGCGGCGTTCGAGCTCGAAGTCCGAGTCCTGGTCACGAACTGCTGGTTTTCCTTGACGTCACATGTTAGTGACCAGTTACAGAAACCAACTTGATCACGTTTGGAAAACGTTGCTGTGAAGAACGTCAGTGACTGAATTGGAGACTCAACGGATCCAATACCGGTGATTATCGACTGGATATCAGATGGTGCTGATCCAGATCCTGGTGTGTTGTCATGGGAGCGGAGCTGACTGCACGACAGGTCACTAACCCACACGTTCTTCATGTCCTTTAACACCTGTAATGTGAACTTAAAAGCACAGGATCTTACCAGTATGAGTCCTGATATGAGGGAGGAGGTTCCCGTCAGAGCCACGTAGAACTTGGGCGTCAGGGTGTTGAGAAACATGCTTACTGTGGAGGAGACAGAGAGACGGGACAGACAGGTTAGACACCAGAGGACAGACAGGTTAGACACCAGAGGACAGACAGGTTAGACACCAGAGGACAGACAGGTTAGACACCAGAGGACAGACAGGTCAGAAGAAGAAGAAGACAGTTGTTGGGTCTTTGTATCAAACGAGGACAGAGACAAAACACCAAACAGACTCATGTCAAAAACACACACACACACACACACACACACACACACACACACACACACACACAGTGTTTCCCAGAGTTCCCTGCTCCTCCGCTGTGAAAGGACACATCACCAGGGGAGCAGAGGCAGGTTGCATTGTGGGTACAGGAAATCGATGACCAAGGAGGAACAGACAACAAAACAACTGACAGGATCTCAGGATGGACAGAACCGGAGCCGTGGGTGTTTGTAACGGTTCATCTCCGTCCTGAAGGCCACGGCAGCAAAGTCATGTTTCTGACCAGTTCACCTCCGAGCGCCAAGTTCTTAGAAGATCAGATCTTGTCGAGTGGAAAATTACGACCCGCAGTCAACGGACCACGCTCCTGTCACTGCTCCACGCTCCTGCTGTACGACCTGCAGTCGTCGGACGAGTGTGACCGTCAGAGCCATCTGCTTTGAATTAGACTGAGGGAGATAAAAAATAAAAACTCACACGAGTGACGGATGATTTTTAGAGCTTCGTTTGTTTTCACTCGTCGTCGGTGAAACATGGAACGAAGACACACACGTGTTTTTGCAGATCGCAGGTTTGTTTCCCGGCCGTGCTGAGCTGCATGCGGGTGAGGTCGAGCCGCTGTTTGGACACATCAACTCATCACTGACAACCGTCTGTTTGTGTTTTGTTGATCCTACGGTGGCCTGGAGAGTTCAACACACTGCAACTTTTTGAAAACACAAGCAAAGACATAAAAATTCAGAAATCATCTTCATCAGTGCGACAACACACGAGCTGCAGGAACTCACAACAACAAAGGAAGTGTTTCTGGGGACACAACAAAGTGACGGACCAGGGTGGGGCGCTTCAGCTGTTAGCAAGGTCTGCACATGAGCTGAGTTCGTTTGGTTTATTGTAACATCAACATCACATGTTATTGTAAACATGCACAGTTAGCTTAGCGTTAGCCTTCAGCCTGGTCCGTCACTTCTTTGGTGTCCCCCTAGAAACACTTCTGTCGGAGCTGTTCTGCTCCGACTCTGCAGCCTGTCTGTTTCTTTGCACACGTGTGTTTTCTTAAGCTGCAGTGGTTTGGCCCCTCGGGGCCACCGTATGCAAATGTTGTTTGTGCCACAGTGACAAATTAAAACATGTTACTGGCAAAGGAAAAGAAAAGCGCCGCCGCTCCACTGTCTGACCCCCCCCGGTCAGTCAGCAGCGCCGACAGGACCGTGAGACCAGAGCGAAGACAAAAATCCAACATGGACGACGTCTTTAAAGATCAAGTGGGACAGACCGCTGATGTTTGGTCACTGGCCAAAATGCACCATTATTTCTGCTGCCAGCTAGAGGTGACCCCCCCACACACACCCCACCCCACCCCCACCCCACACACACACACACACACACACACACTCCCTCCTGCATTTTGGAAGGATTCTGCAAACTCTGCTGATGGAAGCTGGACGGCACTTGGCTGTAGCTGTTGGCTTGTCATGTTAATTCCCTCCTCAGAGTCACAGAGAGAGAAAGAGAGAGAGGATGGGGAGGGTGGTGGGACAAAGACCCCACTCAGATGAACCTCAGCACACACACACACACACACACACACACACACACGTGCATTAACCAAGTGCAGCTGGACGACTATTCACTGCTGTGAAGTGGAGGCTCTCGTCTGAGCAGAAAAGGCTCTTTCACGTCGGCCTGTGGTGAAACGGGCCTAACAGCTGCTGTCAGCCTGCCGCCGAGGAGAGGACGCCGCTGTCTGCCTGGCAACAGAGACGCTCATCTTTGTCAAGACACTACACCTCGCCATCATAGTCAGTCCATTCGCACTGAACAATGCAGCAGGGTGGACATCGTCCACAGGACACGACACAACGACGGCCACAGAGCAGGCTCCGTACGATATGAAGGTAGACGTTCGTCTTACAGCTCCATCGTTACGGGGGCTGCTACAGTGGAGGCAGCGAGCAGCCAGAGAGCATGATGGGAGGACGAGGCGCTGAATTGAAGAGACAAATTCCAACAGACAGACTCGGGACTGAAATGTCACCGGAGACGGCGGGAGACGTGACCTTTTACAGAGGAGAGGGGGACGGCTGACAGACCGCCGGCCTGACCAGAATCATAAACAAGAGACACACACGTTCAACCCCTACGATCACACTGGACACACACACACACACACACACACACACACATAAACACACGTGTACAAGCGTTAGCAACGTGAAAGGCTAATTCACTGTTCAGAGTCGGGATGTGACTCTGACTCGCTCTGGCTCGGGTCCTGACTGATGTGGCCGCTCGCTGGGCCCGTAACTACCTCTGCTGACCTTTGAGCAAGACAGTGAGCAGCCAGCATCTGTCACAGCAGCCAGTGTGTGTGTGTGTGTGTGTGTGTGTGTGTGTGTGTGAACAGTGGTTATAACAACAAACTATTTAAGTATTAAATCCACATATTTTCCTCCTCTGTGGAAAAACCACCTCAGCTTCTCTCTGGAGATCTGGGACCAACAGGTCAGCGTCCACCGCCTGCCTTCACACCGTATGATGGGAGGACGAGGTCACATGGTCCCTACTGGACACACTGTCCTCAAACGTCTCTTGAACATACGGAGACAGAGCGAGAGCGTCGGCCAAGGACAGAGTGAGAAAACTAACAAAAGTTGTCAGAGTTTTTTTTTTTTTCCAAACAGCAGATGCTGAGTCAAACTTGTCCCTCTGCGGACACAAAGCGCAGAGAGTCAGCCAACAGACCAGGAGATCAATCCCTCTTCTCCCGTCATCCCAGAACCACGAGCCTCTTCCACGGAAAGCGTCGCCGAAATTACTAAATGTACGATTTGGAAGCCAGCGATCGAATCAGAGCCCACTTCTGCTCTTTCATTTCATCTCGGACTCTTCCTCCTCCAACGATTCGAGCTCCGTCTAAATCAACACTTGGCAGCCAAACGCTGGAAAGCGACAGAGAGAGAGAGGATTATGTTCAGTTGTCTCTGCTTTACGTGTGTTTGTGTTCGACTCTCGGCGTCATTTCTCCTGAATCTGCGAGAAGTTCCACAGCGGCTTCAGCTCCGCCGGCGACGGCGACCATCAGCGCGCGCTCGTTCATTTCATTCATTTATCAATTTGTGTTGGTTTAATGTTGCGTCTGGAAAACGGCAGCTCGACGCCGAGGCTCGCTTCAACGCTTCGCTCCTCGGTCTCTGTGATGTATTCAAAATTAAATGAAATGGACAAATTATGCTCAGCGGAGCTTCGGTATTATCATCACTTTAAATTTTAAGCAGCTGCCTCAACAAGAGAGACGAGAGGAGGAGGAGGAGGAGGAGGAGGAGGAGGAGGAGGAGGGAGGGGGGCGTCTTCCTGTGCAGGCGCCGCTGCACAGGAAGACGCCGTCCGTCGAGGAACCTTTTATTTTTAATCATTTTTCACCAGCACAGAGATGAAAAAGAAAAAAACACAAACATATGGGACATGAAGAGAAAAACACTGCTGTGTGTAAACACAGATATCAGCTGCAGCCAGTGTGTCCTTCACACCAACACACAGGCGTATACTAGTAGGACGCACGCACACACACACACACACACACACAGCCTGCAGGGCCTGCACCCACGCGCTGAGCAAACCGTCCACTTCATGAATATCAATACAAACGTACAGGGCCACCTGCTGTACACAATACAAAGGCCATTTGCAAAAAGGAGGGGGGGGGGGGGGTGAGAGGCTCTGCTCGCTGACGTTACCTCACCCTCCATCCCCTCAGACATCCACCACCTCCAGCTCCACCTCCGGCTCCAGCTCGAGGAACGAGGCCTTTCCCACAGAAACCTCTGCAGAGACCTTTGTCCTCCGTACAGCTCTAACAGCAGCAGCTCGTCACTCTGTCACACAGCACGTTTACTAGAGACTGTGGTGGTGGGGGGTTGGGGGTGGGGTGGGGGGGGGGGGCGCTTGGTTCATTTATTCGTCTTGATTGGCTGCTGACTGTGAGTGACAGCAGGTCGCTCTCCCTCTGGTAACCCAGAGAGGAGGGGGAGGGGGAGGAGGTTTGGTCTGTAGATACAATTCCAGCCAATCAATATCATGGATTTTAATGAAGGGGGGGGGGGGCTTAGCATCCTCCTGCTGAGGTAACCATGACAACACATAAATGACCCTTCGGGAGGATGGATGATGAGGGCGGCAGCTCGGTGCAGATCTGCAGATACCGAGGCCTCGTCCTCACGTCCTGTCATCACTCTGATGGAAATATTAAGAGTCCGCTCTGATTCCAATCTGCGCCTCGTTGACTCGCATGTCCACTTCCCAGCATCCCTCACTCCACGTGGCCGCCGACCGCCACAAATGGAGCGACTGGAGGTTAAGTGCCTTGCTCCTCAGCGGAGAGGGTGAAACATTATCGTCCGCCCTCACCCCCGCAAACACACTTTCCCACTTGATCCTCTGATTGGACGGACGACCCAGTGGTCGCAAGGCGCTCCTTACTTCCTGCAGCTCGATGAGACACTGGAGGAGGAGGAGGAGGAGGAGGAGGAGGAGGAGGAAGAGCCCAGTGGAATTAAATGGCTGACAAGGTTAGCCGCGGTTCGACGTTAGCGTTTGAACATGATGAAGACAAATGTGGTGATTTCCTCCGCGAGATCCCACTGAACTGATTCGATTATCACCGCGCTTCCTTGAAGACCCACAAAGAAGAACCAGAGGCGGCGGCTCCTCACCGACGGCGGCGCTGAACCGCGGATCAGATCAGATAATGAGGAAAGAAAACTCAGGATCTCACAGCACGGACCCGGGAACCAGAAGAACGAGATCATGAAAGCCAAATAATCAGGAGCGGCCCTGACAGTGACACTATCCCAGCATGCACCAGTGCGAGGGAGTGTTTGAATCCAGCTCTTTACACGAGCAGCTGCTTGAACTTGAGGATGTTTTCGACGCTGCAAACACCAACAGCGTCAAGTCATCGTCTCTATAATCTGCTGCGACTCATCTCACTGATGAACTGATGCACTTGTGTTAGTTCCTGTGCGTTCTTCTATCACAGCTGCTGTCAGGCCGCAGACTCTGTTATCAGCTCTCTGAACTCTCTGCTGCTCGAGCGTCACGGCTTCCTGACGGCCAATATCTTACACACACGAGAACCAAACGAGCCGATGAAGCTCCGCGCTGTGAGTCAAAGACCTGACACCTCTGACAGGTTCAAACAGCTGCTGTACGGACGGATTTCACAGACTACAGAGGTTTTTTAATGTGCAAAACTGTCTCTCGAGTTTCTTCCATCTCTAAAAAAAAACACTTACGTACGATAACGAAATAAAATCAAGCTGCGCGACGTGAAAGTAAAAACTGACTTTGAGCGGTTTCCTTCCCTCCAAAAACTCAACGGCTGCAGTCATCAGTTGCGGTTTGCTCCCCCGGCCGCTCCACGGTCACACGGTATGGTCAAAATCCACACCACAGATTCCTACTGGTGTCTGAACCGGCCTCCACACTGAGCGAGGTGAGTTTTTGCGGGGGTTGGATCCCAGAGCGGAGAGAGAGAGAGAGCGATGACCTCACCTCCCCTGCTTCTGGCCCGAGCTGGTGGTCGTTAAAGCTCCAGAGTCTCGGCTCTTGTTGCTGTTGGCACGGGCCCCCGTGTAGCGCCGCAGTTAGGGATGGCAGCGGCGAAATGGCCTGGGAGCTGCTGGGAGTTTTTCACAACCAGCCTCACGTCCATATATGGAGATGCTGAATGCCAGTAAAGTGACTATAGATGATGTAAAATAAAACGTTTCCAGGTTTTTCTGTTCGACTGCGGAGGACTCCTCTGAGCGCCGGCCTGAGCAGCTCTGAAGGGCCGAGGCAGAGAAACAGAGATAATAAATAAACAAATGCATAAATAAAACGTGTAAACAACACACGAGGCCTTGTTTGTCTTGGAGCAGCAAACAGCACAGTTTGCTGCTCCGCTGTTTTTTGGCTGAAGAGAGGCGTCTGGCAGAAATAATCCTCCGCTCATCACTTTCAGCTCCGCGGCTGAAGCCTTCAGCATCGCCACCTGATTAAAAGGTGAATCATTTCATTCACGCAGCTTCACTCAGGTTTAGACACGAGGGACCTGGGCGTCTGTAAAAGATGCTAATGCTCAAAGAAAAAAAAAAAACCTTTTGTCAAACCTTTTCTACACAGCTGCAGGTGAAATAATGAGATTAAACATTAAAGGTCCCTTATTGTAGTGAGACTCCCCATGTGTAGTGTGATTATAAAGCAGCTCTAGGTTCTGTATCGACACTGTGAAAGTATCAAAGCCTCAGTCCACAGAGAGACGCACACAGCCTGTATTCAGACACTGAGCCGTCAGGACTTCCTGTCACTTTGTGATGTCACAACAAAGCAGTCGACAAGTCCCAACCACCACCTGGACCACACGTTGCAAGACTTGGTTTCTCTGAGTGTTTTATTCTGAAATATGCTCTGTTTTCGTTGGATCATTCAGAAAACAGTCAGCCAATCAGAGGAGAGAGACTCAGAGCCTCCTCTGTTCTGATTGGCTGACACCCACCTGTTGTTCCCAGAGCTCCAGACAGAAGCTGAGAGACTTTATTATCCTTTTGAGTCATTATTTCCTGCATTATCCTGTAAAATTACAACAAACATGACAAATTGATCACTGATCATCTTTCTGATGTCCAATCAGTGAGGAGGATTTACAGATCCCTGTGATAACTCTGTAAAAAGCTGCAGCTGTGTGTGACAACATCTGCTGGAGAACCTCACAGATGTGACACGCTGGGTAAATCCACGCCTCCTCTCATTGACAGGTGGAGCGGGGGCAGGTGTTGATATGCAAACGCATGTTTAAGGGCAACATGATTAAACCGCGGGGCAGAAAAAGCGGCGTGAAAGCAAAACTGTGCATAAGCTTTGACTTCCTGTCAAGATCAGAGCTTGACAGTTAAACTCTGTCTCTTCTGCTTCAGTGTCTGATGAGCTCAGAGGTTGGACACCGAGCGCTTCCTTATCTTGCATGTGTTGAGTGGTGATTCAGGGTCAGAGGTGATGATCCGACGAGAGGACGTCATCATCGTGGGTTATGAGATAAACCTCTTGTACTAAAATAAGCCTTCCTTTTTGGCCTGTTCGACTCGAAGCCACTCGATGAGCTCAGGAGACAAAAATAGCAGAAGTCAGCAGTTACCACAGAAACCCGATCGCTCTGCCGTTTCGCCGTTCCTACGGGGGGTTACCACAGCAACAGAGACAGCTGGTTTGCTGTCAGAGATCTGTTTGGCTTTCATCAAATGGCCATTTTCGGTAAGCACCTTATTCTGCTCTCCACGCTGCAAAAAAACAAAAAAAAAAAAAAACAAAAACACGACGACGACAACAACAACAACAACAACACGACCTGGAGCGACGGTTCAGAGCCCATTAGTGTCTTATCACTGCAGTTAAAGACGATGTGATCTCATCAGGCAATAAACTAGATAACATCCATCTTTTAAAAAAACACAGCATCATAATGGCCACTGATGAAAGAGCACTTATACAACGCTGGAGTGATATGACTAAGGTATGGCCCTCAGCAATCCTGCCAACTGCATTCGCCTGAGCTCATCCTTATCAGAAGGCGTCCTGTTGACCATCTAACATTAATCTCACTCTGAAATAGCCTGGTCCACCGTCGGTGCAGCATTCAGGCTTCAGGCTTCAGGCAAGCGCGTGCGGAGCAGATTAGAAAACCGGCATCCATTGTCTATTTTTAAGCCGGGGACACCCTAGAAGACTGATCTGATCCGGTATTGATTTAGAAAATACACCACAGCATCACAAGCTGAAAACTGAGGATATTAGTCATCATTGAGGCTTCGTGCTGTAAATACACTCTGGTCACACGATCAGGAAATGACACAGATAATCATGTAACTGATAAAATCCTGTAATCACACAACGCACACCGACGTACAGCGTGTTCAGAAAGTATTCAGACCCCTTCACTTCGATCGGCCTCTGAACCAAATCCATTTATATTCAGCTTTTCCCCTCATTTATCTCAATCAACTTCACAATAACCCTTTGCATGTTTCTGGGCCTTGACTGGAGTCCACCTTTGGTAAACTAAGATGATTGGACATGATTTGGACAGATGTCTATAGGACACCAGCCTGGAGGAAGGAGCTGCCTGCAGAGCTCAGGCTGGATTGTGTCGAGCTGCAGAGGAAGGGGAGGACACATACAAAATCTTTCTGCAGCACTGAAGCTTCCCTCAGAATATAGCGGCCTCCATCACTCGAGAAGTTTGGACCAACTCGCACTTTTCAAACTGGCCCACGGCCAAACTGAGCAGTTGGATGAGAAGGGTCTCGGTACGTGAGGTCACCAAGAACCTGATGGTCACTCTGGCTCGGCTCCAGAGAAGCCTGAGTGGAGATGAGAGAAACGTCCAGAAGGACAACCATCAGCGTAGTGCTCCGCCGATCTGGGCCTGTGGCTGAGGGGCCAGATGGAGACCTCTCACGTGGGAGCCCACTTGGAGTATGCAAAAGAAAAAAAAATCATCAGATTCACTGGTCGGATGAAACGGAGACTGAACAGTTTGGCCTCATTTGCTTTGGTGACAGATCTGTTTCTTTAATGAAGACCTGGTCCAGATCACCGAGGACCTCAGACCAGGCTGAAGGTTTGTCTTCCAGAAGGACGCTGACAATATACACACAACTAAGACTAAGATGCAGGAGTGACTTCGTGACAACTCTGTGAACGTCCTCATGATGAGCAGCCTGAAGACCTGAACGTGTCTGTCCACCAACGTCCCCAAAGACGAGGCTGTAGTCACTGAAGGTGCTTCAGCTGAAGACAGGACAACACAGTAAAAATATAAGTGGGTCTGAATACTTCCCGAACACACTGCGGACCAGTGATAATAATATGCGTGTCGATACAACATGGTTATGGATTAATAAGGGCTTAGAGGAAATACAAAGCATTCATAATTCATTATTTGCAGGAGGCCGGAGCAGAGATCAATACGACCGTACCTTTTACTGTGGAGCAGACATGAAGAAGCTCCACACGGTGTGACCCTGGGATACTCTGCCACAGACACAGAATGACCCAGAGATACTTCACAGGGTCAAACTACTATTTAATTTCATCAGTCAAACCTTCATCAGACTCAGAATTTAAAACACAAACTGTGTGGTCACGACGACCAGAGACGACCCCTGAGGACCGATGAACCTCACAGCAGCTCTAACACAAAGGAGCTTCACTGTCACTGTCACATCAATACAATCAGGTATCTGTTCCTCTAAGACAAAGTGACAGCAGGGGATCAATAGGTCCGAGGCTGCACCGCTGATTGAACATCGAAAAGACTCAGGTTTGGTTCAGTTAACTACGACTTACTGGTCTGAATGTGTCCGGGAGATTTTTCTGATGAGTTATTCCTCCACCTCTCTCTGTCAAGGTTCGTCTGATAATAAAGTCTGAGATGACTTTAAAAAAAGGAACATCAATAACTCCCTCAGGCTGGAATAAAATCTTGTACTACAGAGGAAATACTGGAAATACTGATCTCAGATCTTCCTCAGAACAACATCCCACCACATGGACCGAAGCTGCTGCTGCTGCTGCTGAAGCTGCTGAAGCTGCTGCTGAAGCTGCGGCTGCTGCTGCTGCTGAAGCTGCTGAAGCTGCTGAAGCTGCTGAAGCTGCTGAAGCTGCTGCTGCTGCTGAAGCTGCTGAAGCTGCTGAAGCTGCTGAAGCTGCTGCTGCGGCTGCTGCTGCTGAAGCTGCTGAAGCTGCTGGCTGCGGCTGCTGCTGTGGCTGCGGCTGCTGCTGCGGCTGGACGAAGGAGCAGCAACACCTCCAAAACTCAGGAGGTACAAGTTGGTGCTGCTGTGATTCACGAGGGAAGTGAAGATGTTCCACAGTAACTGTCGCTCAGTGCAGATTAAAACACTGTGTATGTGTGTGTGTGTGTGTGTGAGTGTGTGTGTGTGTGTGTTTATACGCTGACAAATACATTTCGACAACTTGTTAGAATGAGAGTAAACAGATGAGATCTGTGTTTATTTGGTTTCTCCACTGCACCGAGGAAGGAGAACAAACATGATGGAGGAGATTTTCCCCGGCCATTCTTTCCAGTCTGCCATCTGACGGGGGGGGGGGGGCAGAGAGAGGCGAGACAAGAGGGGAGACATAGTCCTCCCTGTTTGGTGCCTCGGAGCAGCTCCCACCGAAAACCTGAACGCTGACCGATGATGTCACAGGGATCAGAGGTCGGTGGAAGCTGTAACTGAACTGATGTAAAACGTAACGTGCGTCGGGTCTGAGCTGCTGAGACGGTTCGACTCTCTCTGAGCCGAGTGAAGGTCAGAGCTCCGTCCTGCAATATGTTTCTGTAAATGTCTGATGCCGCTGAGGAACAGGTCCAGCGTCTTCCTCGGGCTACGTCCACACGTATGTTCACACACACACACACACTGAGCATCCGACAACATCATGTATGCGTAACAATCGCCTTACATCACATCCCGTTGCAAAACAGTGAACAACAAACAACAACAAAAGGAGTCCAGGAAGTGACGCTGATGGTGGACGGGAGACGGACGTGTCCACAGTGTGGCTTCACTTCACACGAACATCTGCAACATCTGTGGCACTGAGATTTACAGCAAGGGCTGAAACACCAGCTGTGTTTCCACGCTCTTATTTTGAAGAACGGCGGTCCAGAGCGATCTCAATCACTCGTCAATGACTCACCTATTCCAGGACAGTGTAGATCGAACGGATTAAATCATCAAGTCACGTGATGTGAAACGTTTCATAATCGACAGTGACAGGAAGTGAAAACCTGTTCAGGCAGAAAAATCCACGGGAATCAATAACTGCATTGGTATCAATAAGATCTGATCGGTTTCTCACACTCGACAGGACGCCAGGTAAAACGCCTCAATGTGGAAGTGGCTCTTTCAAAATAAAAGTGACCCGCCTGACGGATGACGACTGCACCGACAGCGGGATACACTGTCTTTGTCTCACTCTGTCTCCATGGAAACCGTCGCTGCAACAGTAAGTGAGCTCAGACAGATTGTAAACGTGTGGAAATAACCACGGATCCAGACTGTCAGCAGAGCAGCTCCAGTCAAACAGCCAATAAAAGAGGCTCCACTCACCTCTGTGGACTTTATCGCCTGCACCTACAGCGGTGAAAGGCTGCCAGATGTTCTCCCGCTCTGTGGCGGCGGCTGATGAACGGACGAACGAACTCACAGGACGTCAAACGGAAAAACCCGACGGCGTTTAAACGCGACGGCGTTGAGATGGAGCTTAAACTGTGGGCCGATTCTGTGTCACAGAATAGTGAACTGAGGCCGTGGCTGGCGTGCACTGTGTGTGCACCCTGCAATTTAATACTGAGGCTTGAGTAATGCTGTGGTCTCACACACACACACACACACACACAGTGAACGCCACAATCAGCACGGCCTGTGATCATCGGCCAATCACATTTCTCTGTCTCTTCGGCGCAGTGTTATAATAAGACGAAGCCGAACTCACTGGATGCCACTCATTCATCTTCTCTGTGGTCTGTGTGGACTTCTGTCTGCACCAAGGCCTCCACACAGCACCACCACCACCAGCAGCAGTCAGCTTCCTGTTACAGCACAGCGCCGTTATGATTGCATCGAGCTGCCCAAGACCGGAGTGGAGAAACCTGCAGCTCGGTGTCAACACACAGTGTAACAGCAGCAGGTCGGACCTCAGCCTACACGCTGTCAGACGCTCTGTGCTGCGGCTCGTGTGTCTGTTCACAACCACACACTCGTCCGATATGAAAACAACTTGGACTGAAGAAAGACATCAGCCGTTTGAGATGCTCCAGGTGGATTTCATGCACCTGTCAATGACTCAAAGCGTTTCCAAGGCAACGTCAGGTGTTGTCACGCGAG
>JAFHLA010000021.1:0-165000 GCA_021432705.1 Caranx ignobilis | reverse complement strand
CCTCTGCACGATCTGGACGTTTGAACAACTCACGCTGTGGTCGTTTCATTTTTTAGAAAGTCTCAAGCGCCGCCGCTCCTTTTTATGTTCTTCAGATATTTACACTCGTTCTCGTTTACAGGGAAGGAAAAAAAAAAAAAAGCAGAAACACAATTGATGAAACTGAGTCAAAAGCAAACGCAGTCATCTCACACAGCTGCACCTACCACTTCTCCTGGGGGTTGTGTTAATTACACAAGGGGGGGGGGACTCTCTGAAATGCTCCTGTGAGGAGCTGAGGAGGAAGTGAGCTATGTGCCCTGCTACATCACATGAGACCAGCCTCTCACAACTTCTGCCCCTGATCTGGAGCGATGTGATGTGAATGGGGATCAGCAGCTCAGCAGGAGGGTGGAGGTGGGTGGGTGAGGGGGGGGGGGGGCACTGGTCCTCTGGTGTAGCTCTTATTATTATTATACAACTTCATTCACTTGATCAGCCTGAAGCCAGAAAAAGGTTTTCCCTTGATTTCATGTCATTTAGCGAGTGAATGAACTGAACGGACGAGTGTCCTCCCACCGTACGTTTCTACTGTGTGACAGCAGGGATTTTAACAACCTGTAATTCTCTGCAGGTTGTTGTGATTGTGATATCTGCCATGAGCTGGCGCTCTTCAATTAAAGAGGCGTGGCTTCACACCCCCGGCCAGCACCGGGCCCTGCTCCTCTCTCTCTCTCTCTCTCTCTCTTTCTGCCACGCTGATAATTAGGATGCAAACCCGTCGGCGTTAACAGCGGAGAAAGCCCAGGTGACCGGAGCAGCAAATCCACTCAGACATTGAGTAATGGAAACAAACGCCCTACGTAAAACAGTCAGAGCTGCTCGCCGCCGTCGCCGCCTCCGCCTCCTTTCAGCGGCGCAGCAATTCATGAACCATCTATTCCCGAACAATGCGTACCTCACCCCCCGCCCCCGCTCCCATCTCTAAGTACCACCCCAAAAAGGAAGACGGAGGAAAAAAAAAAAAAAAAAGGGGATCTCATCTCCTCCTGGTTGCTAGGTAACTGAAAATAAGCGTGAGAGGAGTGTGGCCATCCTTCAGCGTGAGGAGAGGGATAAAAAGAGGAGGAGGAGGAGGAGGAGGAAGGTCTATTAGACGAGGCCGAGACAACACACTCCAGCAGACCTGGTGCTGTTTTTGACGGCGAGGAGAGAAGAGGAGGCGCAGAGACCGACTCACAACCAAAACGTTCAATATTTAAATCGCCTGGAGCAACATCCCATCCCCGACTCCTGCTCCACGGCCTGAGCTGCGTTAAGCTCCGCAGACACGCGCACGGAAAATTAGCTGTAAAGAAAAAACTGGAGCATGAAAGCACCTTTGCCTTTAGGCCACGCAGTGTCTGGCACCTCCTTACAAAGACAATTTAAGGAGCAGCATCTCAGAAATCCTCCCGCTGCAGCAGCCAGCCGGACCACCCGGCCTGAGGTCTGCTCCTGCTGCTCAGAGTTAGCAAATAACCGCTGGTCATTTCCTGACCTGAAGAGAATGAATTTACTGGCACTCGGAGCCAGCTGGTGTGAAACAGAAAGAAAGAGGAAAGAAAAAAAAAAAAAACAGACTGTGCCCTCTACATCCAGCGTGCAGACAGCAGCAGGGTTTGCCAGTCTTTTGATAAACACACAATCGTTCTCTCTTTTTTTTTGTTGCCCTCTTTCAGAGGAACCAGGCTCCGCCACAAAAGGGAAGGTCGGCGAAGGCTTTGATTACCTCCGCTGGGTCACAATTCAAACGCAGCGGCACCATTCAACTAAAGTGGGTCAGGGGAGCGCCGAGACTGTCGCTGCTGACACCAGCTGGTCAAATCTGGGTACTGGGCCTCCCTCCGCCTCCCAGAGCTGTCTCCATCAGACCGCTGGTGCATGGACGAGCGGTGAAGTCAAGTGGATGACACACACACACCAGAGCTCTGACAGTGAGAGAGTGGAGTGTAAATATTAAAAAAAAAAACAAGAAATCAAACCCCAACATGGAGCAAAACCATAGACACACATGTCAGTGTGACTTCATGTCCCCTCTCAGCTGATCTGAAGAAGTCAGACACGTCCAAACTATTCCACAAAAAGCCGTGTGGCTGCAGGTTTTCGTTCCAACCAATCAAGAGCCCACAGTTCGACCAATCATCTGTCTAAGATCGGTTAACGAACTGAGCCAAGTCTGGTGCGATGCTGCTTGGCTCGAACAAAACCTGGCAGCCGCATGGCCCTTTGTGGAAAAGTTTGGACCTTGCAGAGTAGGTGTAGGTCGGGCCAGACCGCAACACTGCAACACTGAACGCACAAAAGGGAAAAAGGCTCAGTAACAGGTCGGGGGAGTGGACCATCGGACTAAAAGCAGTCGCTTCCTTTAGATGACTGTTGTAGTTCAGGGAATGATCTAGTCACTGGACCAGTCATCCAGAGAGCAGGTTGTCTGGTGGTTGGACGCCCGGCTCCTCTGGATCTGCACATTGAGGTAGTGGACACGGTAGAGGCTGCACACGAGATGATTTTAGGGCCAGTTTCTGATCCGATCCGAGGCTCGTCTCAAATGTTTGTCCAAATAATCCTTAAGTGTGTGTTCCTGACCTTCCTGACCTTCTGATCAAGTTAGGGACTAATCGTTAACGGTTCCAAACCTCACAAAGACAATGAATTGAAGGACGATGTGTGGCGAAGCATTGCCAAACAGCTCGGCCGTCAGGGTAGTGGTCAGACTGTGAGCTGCTGGTAGAGCCGGTAACAAGACGAGAGTGGCACAGCAGGTTTGGCTAATGTAAACAAACCTGTGTTGAATATGTGAGAGATCAAACAGTAGGTGTGTGTTATTTGGATTTAAAGCATGACAGGCCGACTATCACACGGATTCTTGTTGGATTTGTCATGAAGTTTGCATAGATTGCAGGCAGTCAAATCTGACAGATCTGAAGTCCATTTAAACAGACGCCAAAGGCCATGTCATTAATCAAACTGTGTCTGGATGCAAAGCAGGAAGTGGGATGAGGAACAGAGGTGGTGCTGCTGCTGGTGGTGGAGAATCAGCCACCTGCTTCATGTTTGCAACTGCTGGCTGTGGTTGTTTGTCTTCTGTCATTAGCTAATCTCTTTGGCATGTCACCAGCCATTACGCAGGCTTTATTTCCCGTTTAGCTGCTAAGGGCCGGTTACCTGAGCTCAGTGAGCTGTTGTGGTTACAGCTACAAAGGTTTGTGCTTTCATCATCGAGCTGCAAAAACGTGTCCCGTCGTTAGCTGCAGCTAACGGCCCGGCTTCACGGCTCTTCTTCTTCTTCTGCCAAAACCTCCACAGTAACTTTCAGATGGTGTTTCTGTGGATGCAGAGTGGAGGATGCATGTGGGCCCAGAGGTTGCGTCCTGTAAACAGCAAAGAGAAAGAGACGAGCTTCTTCTTCTACCACTGCACACAAACGTCCTGCTGTCGACGCGTTCGATGAGCCGCTGACTTTAACAAAGGGATTCAGTTTTAATTAATCGGTTTTAACCAAAACAAGTTGCATGGTGTGTTTTCATGCAGCTAAAAATAACACACAACACAGATTACATCTTTGGTGCAAAATCTTCCTCTTCCTGAGCTGCAGCCGCAGATGAAGAGTTTATGTCAACTCTGACCCAGCTTTAAACTTCCCTCAAGCTCCAAACCTCTGAGCTTCTTATCTGCTCCTCTTTGTTCCCAGGGAGCGGAGGCCATGTTGGATACGGGGCTCGAAGCGCAGGACATTGCATGCATAAGAATATAGGCTGATATATATAAAAAAAAGAAAGTGTAAACAAAGCTCTGACTGATTAATACAAAGTGCCCCGTGCCCCATGGCTGTGGTGTAACTCCACGTACGCTGGAGGAGCCGAGGCCCCGTGGACATGGTGGCTGCTACCTGGTCTCACCTGGTCCCTGCACCTCAGCATCAGAGCGTCTCTGACATCTGGTGCCTTCGCAGCAGCCGTGACCTTTCCCTCACTTGGCTGCAGCCCTGGCGCAGTGGGTCAGATATTAAGAGCTGGCGGCCGTGCGACGGCTTTGGGTGACTGTTTGCTCTGAATTCACCACTTCAGGGGCAGAAAGTCTAAAGGCCGATCCGTCCTCTCGATTGTGGAGGATCGCAGCGGGAAGAGTGCTCGGGAGAGAACTGTTTTCTCCATGGAGGCAGGGCAGGGCAGAGGCGGCCTGCCCCCCCCCCCCCCGTCAAAGGTAGGGCAAACACTGCTGTCTGAGATCATGTTACCAAAGCGCTGCACAGGTTCTAAATAAAGGCTCCTGACCAGTCTGATCTGGCTTTGAGGCGAGTGTGTGTTGCACGGTCTGTGTGCGTCACAGCCCAAACTTCACTTCTGCATCTTGACTCTGGACTGGACCGTGACACTGAGGGCGGCGTGACGTGTGGAAAACGTTTACCGTCTTGCTGCTGCACTGTGACACGTCCGCTGTATTTTTTTTCCAAGTCTTGTTTGTGTATTTTCTCAAAGCACCAGAGCTGTGGAGTGACCTTGTTCTCTGTACGGAGGCTTCCCCGCCCCGTCCCTGCCCAACAATGTTGGGGGGGGAAGAAAAAAGAAGCAATCCAATCTTCAAAAAGGAGATTTCATTTCTATTTCTGATGCATAAATGAACTCTCTGGGGAACGTGGAGCCTGGGAAAGATGCCGTACAGAACGCGTCTGAACCCAGATAGGAGTTATCGAGTTCTCAGCATCTCGACGTTCTCCACAGAAAACCACATCATGTGCCGTTTGTTTAACCGCGGCGCTGCACAAACGGCCTCTGGAGGCCTCTAGCAGCCGATACGCTGCTGTGACATGGCCTGTAAAGTCCCCTGTTTGTGCTCTGACCTTTTGAGTCTGGTGGTAACACTTAGAAAAATTACAAGGCCCAGACCGATCATTTTCAGCCACCGAGCCACAGACATCTTATTGCTGAGCTTAGCAATCTACACAGTTATGAATATTGAAGGGGGAGGGGGGGGTCTGGCATCTTTGAACTCGACCCAGTTCAACCTCCAATTAGCAAATTCGACGTGATCTTCGGGCGGCTGGAGGAGGAGATGCAAATGCACGCGTCAGATGGATGAACCCGACACAAACTCTGCACGGTAAGCACTACAGGACGTAGACGTACAGCTGAGGCCAATATCTAGATTAATATGTAGATTGGCGCATGAGAGGGCTGACGGAAGTGGATGACAGTGCAGTTTCTAACTCTGAGGTGAAGCCACAGCGAGCGTGAGGCCTTCACAGTTAAAGCAGGTCTCACTGTCTGACTGGTTTCTGACTGGGTGTCGCTGTTAGTCATGTGACTTCTGGATACAACGGGTTAAAAACACCACATCAAGAAACGACGGATGAGTAAATGATGACTCATTTGTGACGGATGATCAAAAACCTATTACTAACATCCTTTATATAACCTATACTGAACATACAGAGTGAGCACAGTGTGGACACATGGGTTTTATCTGCTGCGTTGATCCATACAAATGTATATTTGTTGTTTTATGAACCATAAAACCACCTCAGTGTAGTTTTCCATCTTCCTCTCTCAGCTTCTCTCTGGAGCTCTGGTAACAACAGGTCGGTGTCAGCCAATCAGAAGAGAGGAGGCTCTGAGCGTCTCCTCTGATTGGCTGATTGTTTTCTTAGTGATCTATTAAAAGCAGATTTCAGAATCAAATGAACGCAGAGAAACCAAACTCCTGGGGGGGTCACCGGTCTGGGGGGGGGGGGGTCTGATCAAACCCTGCTGTTACACAACGTTTAGACCTGAGCAAACTGTTTAAATCATATGTATAAGTACACACAGTACACACAGTACACACAGTACAGGCCTCGACACAAGACATTACTCAAACACATAAAAATACTTTGACTCGTGTGTTGACTGAAGACGTGCAGACTGTGCTGCTTCAGATGTTTACACAGTGATATCACAGTCCATCAGGATCGCACTGGGAATATCTCTCATGGTTTTTAAATATAACGCGAATTTTCTGACCTTAAAAAGTACTTGGGAACTTTCAGAGGGAGAACTTTTATTAATATAGAGCCTAGAGCTGCTTTATAATCACACGACACATGGACGTCTGCCTTTATACCGTATGGAGCTTTAAGACACACGTCTGCCTTTATACTGTATGGAGCTTTAAGACGCACGTCTACCTTTATACCGTATGGAGCTTTAAGACGCACGTCTACCTTTATACCGTATGGAGCTTTAAGACGCACGTCTACCTTTATACTGTATGGAGCTTTAAGACGCACGTCTACCTTTATACCGTATGGAGCTTTAAGACACACGTCTGCCTTTATACTGTATGGAGCTTTAAGACGCACGTCTACCTTTATACCGTATGGAGCTTTAAGACGCACGTCTACCTTTATACCGTATGGAGCTTTAAGACGCACGTCTACCTTTATACTGTATGGAGCTTTAAGACGCACGTCTACCTTTATACCGTATGGAGCTTTAAGACACACGTCTGCCTTTATACTGTATGGAGCTTTAAGACGCACGTCTACCTTTATACTGTATGGAGCTTTAAGACGCACGTCTACCTTTATACCGTATGGAGCTTTAAGACGCACGTCTACCTTTATACCGTATGGAGCTTTAAAGAAAGTACTCAATATCACTGTGTCTTCATATCAGACTGTTTTGTGTTGTAATATTTCATCTGTTCGCAGCTTCTGATAAACTAATATGAGTATCTGGGTCATGATTAACAGAGGAGACCCGGGGGACGTCACACTGAGGAGAATCACTCTGAGCCAACGTCAGATTTTTGACTGTTGCTTCTTCTTCTGTGGAAACTCACAGACCCAGAGCTGCAGATCTGATCAGCCTGTTATCTCATCAATGTAATATTTCTCTTAGAACAACTGCCTTAATGTGTCGCGACTGTTTCATATCACACACACACGCAGCTGAGATAATGCACACTGACCCATTCAGACTGACAACAAACAGGTTAATCCCAGGTCGGATCCTCAGTCTGAGACCGTATCACCTGCTAAACTGTTTGTCCACCAACTCTGCGCCTCATACGCTGCTAAAACAACTGACTACATGACTTTATATACGATTGTTTTACACTTTCCAGTTGGTTAAACTCAGAACTTTTTTATTTTAATTGTGGTTACACTGCTGAAAACACTGGTAAAAAAGTTGTTAAGCTGTGTTGCAACAGCAGCGAGCGAGCGAGCGAGCGAGCTCTCTGGGGAGGGGATGCCAAACGTCATTCTGGGAAATACAATAAACCCCCAGAGAGACAGAGAGAGGCTGAGAGAGGGAGGTGGCAGTCCCCTGATAGTTTTAAGGTGGAATCCCACAGTCGAAGGATTTGTCATTGTAGAGGGGGAAAGAGGAACTGAGACGGCACACGGGTCAGAAAGTGATGTTGACGTGGAAGAGGAAATGAAAGTGTTTTTGTCAGGGTTACTCTCACTTTTACAGGCCGCGACTTCAGGAGAGCAGCTGCGGCCTCTTTCAGCTCAGTCCGACACCAGGCGCCGGGGTTACCTGTATTAAAGGCGGCGCGAGCAGCAGGAGGAGAGGCTGTAAACATCACTTATCCCCACCCTGACATATCATCATCATCATCATCATCATCATCAGCATCAGCAGCAGCAGCACATATTTGCCCATCTTGTGTAAAAAGCACATGAGCAGCGACGACCAGCTTCATTTGACTATGAAAATGTGCTGTTGTCGGAGACGGTGTGAGAGATTTACATTTCGACGTACGGGCTAACGACCTCAAGAGAAATTCAAATACCTCGAATATATTTTTGCTTTTTGCGTCCTGCCTCTGCTCGGTGCGACGCCCTGCACGCTCTGACTCCCAACAGCTGAGGTCTTCTGTAACTTACCACAAACACATGTTGGATTTAACGCTGGACTCTGATGGTGGGAAGGCAAACAGATCACAGCGCAAATAAGTGGGCAACAATCAGGGTTAAGTCATTTCTGACAGGTATGAGGAGGAGGAGGAGGAGGAAGAGGAGGAGGAGGAAAAGATCCCTATCATCTTCTATACGTATCCAGACCTGTGTACGATGACTGCGGTTTGTCGCTCAGCCAAGTCGAGGAGGAACCGGCAGAGTACACACTGTACATTAACACCACGCTGTGCAAGAACAATCAACCTCCAACTCCCCTGCTTTTGGTTACGACCAATGTGCGCCGCCGCCGCCGCCCCCCCCCATGCCATTCAGTTTGTGGTCGTCTCTCTCTGTCTTTCTCACTTCTTTATGTTTGCTGCATGCAACGCTGCAGGACTGACAGGGTTTATTCTCAGTGATCATAATGAGGCCAAACTGAATAATAAAAGTTATTTAAAAGTTAAAACTACGGTGGCCCCGAGGGCTCAAAACACTGCAGCCAGAGAGCAACTTGCAGCAACACACATGTGCTGCACAAGTTGTGAAATACATGCATGTGTGGCTTGCTTGCTTGTGCGTTTGTATTGAGCTCTCTGGGCCACCGTATTCAACACTAAAACGTTATGCATTTAGTTCCTATATTTGAGGGACCATTGCACATGAGGAACATCCACCGCTTATGATTTTACTCTCTAATATCGTCCCCAAAATCCCCATACCACTCTAGTTATTATGACTACTCAGGTCCAACACACACTCAAATCATGCACACTGTTATTAAGGATCCTCAACAAGCCTGTGTGTGTGTGTATATATGTGTATGTGTGTGTGTGTGTGTGTGCCTAAAGGCTCTCCTGCCGTCTCCAGATCCAGCCAGCTGGCTTGCTGAAAGAGCACATTCTTCCATCTCCTGCTCAGCATACAGTCACAGGAGGCTCATCGCCGGCTGCTGTGAGAGCAGAGGGGGACACATAATGCCAAGCAGACCGCTGAGCAGACGCTGACCGCCCGGCACAGGCACAAACACTTGAGAGGCTGCACAAGGACGGCTAACGAGCTGTGGTTACACTTGAGGATCAAAGTTAGGGCTCCCGTTTGTTTGCTTACAATGCACACACACACACACACACACACACACACACACACTGAAGGGTTTCCTCTCGTCTCTCCCTCTCTGTAAACTTGGCAAAGAGGCTGGATGAAGTAATAGCCCACGTTGTAAAGTCTGCAGCAGCCGCAGATAAGATATATTGCATTTAATATATAAATATATATATAAAAGAAAGAAACAATAAACGCTCTGATATCTTGACTTAAAGTGGAGGACGAGCACTTAACGTGGAGGCTGGAGATATCCCACTGATGCTCTGATGTGCATTTAATATCACCCATGCAGGGTTTTCTTCCTTTTTATCCAGAGCGCGGAGGATTTCCATTTAAACTTGGCTAAGTGTTAGCCGCTCATCCTGCTAGCTAAGCGGTGCTAACGTGCGCTGCCTAACGTTTGCAAAGCATTAAAACTTTACCTAAAAACAGCGGAGGCAGCGCCTTTAATGGAGGAGGGGGCCGTTCAAGCCACCCGTGTGGAAGAGCTTACCTCAATTCGTGTGTGTGTGAAAACCGGTTAAAGCCTCTCGCGTAGCTAGCATTTCTTCCAGCAGTAGCAGCCGTTCAACATGTGTCTAGTATCCAGCAACAGCAGCGGCAACAGCGGCAGCGGCAGCGGCGGACCAACCGTCTCCCCCTCTGTCTGTGTAGACGTGTCGGCGTTAGCTAACAGTCACCAGTTAGCTACCACCGGCTCGCTAACCAACCTGGACAGTTAGCTCCGTTCGCCTCGGGATGTCGCTGTCACCGACTGGGAAAAAATAAAAAAAAAAACCGGTTCACCTGAGTCGCAAGTCAGGTTGAAACAAAAGGCACCAACGCTATAGATGTTTTACTGTACATTTGCATATATATATATTTAAACGATCTATTTAAAACGAAGAAAAACGTACATAAACGACCGTTAGTGACAGCTAACAATGAGATTAGCATTAGCAACGGTTGTCAACGCTTTCTCAGGATAGATAGATAGATAGATTGTCAGATTATATATCTTAAACTAATCGATGAATGAAAGAGGCACTGAAAGAGTTTATATTAACATTGTATAGTTAAAGAAAACGTTTAAAATGAAGACATTTCAGAGGAAAAAGTATATTTCTGCACAGTTTTTCCTTCCAGCTTCACCAACAATGGCTTTAAATCCCTTTAACTGGGGTTATTAAATTTGAATACGTTACTTTATCTGCTTCTAATGATCAATTTTCCCATCATCAATATAAATCCAGATCATTTTACTGACTTCGGTTAGATAGCAGGTTTATACTGGTTTATACTGATGCGGTTTCTGGGGTTGGATTCACTTCACTTATTTTAAAAGCCTGATGTGTGATTGTGATACTCTCCAGTGTTTCACATCAGTGGTTCAGGTTCATACCTGCAGAAAAACTGAGACCAGAGCCAACTTACATCATTCAGTGTCAAAGACCGAATACATAAACCCACAGTCTGTTGCACATCAGGATGTCCTGCTGCTTATTATCAGCAGTTTCATTGTTTTGCTTCAATAAAACACAGACTTTTTGTTGTTTAAGCCACTGATTTGTGCAGTTTTTACACTGATATTTGTAGGTAATAGGTATAAAATGCCATCATGACCCCATGTTAGTTCCCATTATTATTGAAATTTCACTCACATTCATCACTGACATTAATGTGGCGTCCATTAAAGATTGTCCAACAGGTTTAATTAGCCACAAACTGCGTTTTAAGTGGTGCAAAACGCAGTGAAACACTTAATGTGGTGTAATGAAGGTGTGAGACGACCTCAAAAAACCCTATTACAACCTCAGTTTGTTAATATATATTATTCATTTTTAATGCCTGTGTCACAACGAAAGGTATCAGAAATTATGAGTGAGTCAGTAAATAGAAAATTTGTCATTTAATCCAACATAATTGTGACTGAATTACAATTACTCTCATGGAAATAAATCACCAAACTGACAGACAGGATGTTTCATACAGGTATATATTACAATGTGCCTTGTTATTATATAATACAGTCAGGTTCTGTTTTTTTTTTCTTCCTTTTAATAAAAATAAGCACTGAAGGAGAAAGTGATACCTTTTTTGATTTTATTGTAAATTGGACATTATGCACATTACTTAGCGATTGATGACTTTGTTAATTAAGCTTGTTAGGTGGTCACAGAACTCCCTGCGCTGAGTGGAAGTTCAGAGGATGTCAAGTCAAGAAGGCAATTACTTTTTCATTTCTTTTCTTTTCTTTTTTTTTTTAGCCAGGAGGAGCACTGCGAGCTTGAGATCTCACATACAGGACAAACGGTGAGGGGAAGTACCAAAAATGAAGGAACAAGAACATTGAGTGGCTGACAAGTGGTGACTGCCTGTGCCAAAGATACCAGTCAATCAACACAATAACCTTTTTTTTTCTCTCTTCTTCTTCGTTGACCGTATGGGACATTAACCGTGAAGTGAAGGGACTCGTTCTTTTTTTTGTCTGTTTTTTTTTTCCAGCCATTAATATCTGAGCTCTTCGGGGAAATTCAGACCAAAAAAAAAACCAAAAATCTCCCAGAAAATCATTTTTTAGTTTTCACCATCATTGCAAATTGAAACTGTGTTTTAGCAGGTCAAACAAAAGGTATGGTCTCACTGACACAATAAATATTGCACACGTGGTATTTGTACTTTATAAGGGTGTGTTGTTTTTTTTTTTTGCATACAAGTGTCCGCCCCCTTCTTCCTATGTCTTAATTATAATTTTCCCCCAAATACGATTATCATCATAGATTGAATATACAGTGGAGTTAACTGTGTCTGTATAAAAACAAAATAACATCAATAAAAGGAGACATCCAATGTGTAAGGTGACATCTGACTATGAGACCAAACCTTTCTTTGCCCCTGTTTTGTCTAATTTTTTGTACAAAGACGATACAACTATCCAGTCATGCAACGTTGTTCGGGAGGGGGAGGGGAGGAGGAGGAGGGGGGGGTTGGATTGGGTCGGGTTGGGTTTAAGGGGTGGGGTTGGGTGGGCGGGGAGTTGTCTGTTATCTTCTCCGTTGCTCTTAAGCGTTCTGCATCTCCTTGCCGATCTTGTAGCTCAGGATCTTGTTCCAGTCGATCTTGGTGCGTGTCACAGGAAGCTGGCGGCGTAAGGCTTTGAAGGTAGTGTCCGACATGGTCTGGTAATTCTCGTTGATGGCCGTCTGACGGAAAAAAGATGGGACAGAGGAGAAGACAAGCTCAAATAAATTCAAGCGAGGAAGCTTTTGGACTTTTTTGCTGCCAGAGGAATGAATGTGTAGGATGACGAATTGTCTCAAGGTGTTGATCTGCTTTTCAAATTACACTTCAAAATACTCAAGATTCAAAAACAAGGAGATGATCGTTTATTCATGAGAGTGTTTTGTACCACGTTTTGTTTTATTTGAAATAACAGGCGGCTGTGGAAAAGCTGTAAGATCCATTTTAAATTCAGTCGAATGACTCAGCTTTCTATCCGACGTCGTAGCCAAAAACAATAAATAAATAAAAATGACAATGTGAGGAAAAATCCTGCGCTGGATGTCTGGAGCATGACAGTGAGGGATTTCATGAGTTCTTCCTGGCAGGACTAAAACATGATGTCTAGTTTGAGACAGCCCCATAGCTCACCTTAAAAATCCTATCAATAAATCAATAGCTGGAAGTTTCAGACGTGTGTTGGTGAAGTCTGACAGGAAACGGAACAATCCTGTTTCCACACACACAGAGGCGACAGCTCAATTTCCCAGCAGCACACACACACACACACACACACACACACACACACACACACACACTCACTCACTCCAGTCACAGTGAACTGAGGCTGTCCATCTCACATGACGTACCTGATAGTCGTTCTCTGCAGCCTCCATGATCTTAACAAACTCCTTTGCGGTCGAAGCCTCGCTCTGAAAGGTGATGGGAGGACACACACACACACACACACACACACACACACACACACACACAAGTCATTTTAAAGAGCAAGAGGAGGAAAGGTGTCATAAACAAACGACTGGGCGAAGGTGCATCCAAAGTTCACAACTTCAACGTTACAAACTACTGAGAGCAAAAACACATTCCCCGGCAACCGTGTGCAGGTCAAGACAGTATTTTCAGGCTGTAAAATCAGACTGGAAACTAAAAATGTATGAAATGCCACAGCTGTTTACTTGAACCTGAGCGACAGGTGTTTGTGCTGCCATTAAACATTAGTACAGGTGCTGGGCATGTACTCACAGAAATTGACATGGACTCCTGAACCTCTTTGTGGCTCACCAGCTGAACATTTCCATCCTCATAGTAATGAACCTGGAAAACAACGACAGTCCAGGCTCAGTTCAGTTTGGTTCCTACATTAGTAACTAACAAGATCACAGCCAGACTGTGTTCTTGTTGGAAAAGTAGAAACATGTGACAGAAACATTTACATCACTGTGCATCGTACGAACATTTCTATTGCTTCACATTTCAACTACAAACCTGGATTTTCATGATTCCTGCCACTTGGGTGGTGGAGGGGGAGATGGTAAATTTCCATTCTGACCTCCAGCGTCCATTCCTGCGCAAAGACGAACAGGAAAACCAGACTCAAATCATTTGGTACATCTCTTAATACCATATCATATAAAAATGGCTGCGTCCCGTCAGATAGACCCGTACGTATGGAAATGCTGTGAACTCTTCACAGTCACTGGATCTCAACTCGACACCTACAGAGCTTTTGGAAGAACATCATCACCACCACAGTACGATCCGTTTCTTCCATCCAGCACGGCTCCAGAAACTTTCATGTTTTCCCTTTTTGTGTGTCACTGATGTATAATCATCGTTACATAACACAGAGACAGTGCTGCTGTGGATTCAGAGGACGGATATCCCTGCCTCTGCGCACATCTAAATCAACTGGCATCGAGACTATGAAACATCTGCTTGTTGCTTCCGTCGTCCAACATTAAAAGAAAATCTTTTCATTAATCCAGAGATATTACGTAAGGACCCACGGTCCAATTTACTAAAATGTCAAGGACCGCGGGTGCTCTTTGAAAGCAATGAGGAGAAAAAACGCCGTTTCTAGGAAAGCTCTGATCACATGAAGGAGCTGAATCCAAGTATAGTACATTAGGTTTATGTGCACATTTATAAACCCTGAATTGAAATCTGAAAAGGAAAAGTATATCCTTCGTTATATTACCCCCCCCCCCCATAGGTTCCTCATTACTGAAACGTTGCTGACACAAACCAAAGTGGACGGATCATTACACCCAACGACCCATAAGGCCGGGAAAAACCCAGCGGCAAAGAGGATTGGTGCAGTTCTTATCCAATTAGATTAACCCGATCAGAAACAGCTCAGCAACACTTACGAGGGCCAACAGTGTAATGCTCCAGAGTTAAATGCCAATTAATGTAATGCCTCTGAAGCCTCTTGTACATATTAAACAGACTTTTAGGCTTCGGAGGCTTTTCTGTGTTTCTTTGTTGTTTGGTGTTGTTGTTTTAAAGATGCTGATGTTGATGTAAAACCATCGCTCTGGAGAAAGAAGAACATCTTATTGCTTTAAAATATCAAAAATGTTCTCAAACCCCAGTGGAAACAAGGAGATGAAACCTACCAGAAGTTTTTTGGTTGAAACTGATGGCACTCGATGCACACGATGATGGTTTGATGTCCGTCGATGGTTTTCCCGTAAATCTGAAAAAAGACAGAAAAGCAACAAAGCTGTCAGATTTCTCTCTTCTGCACTGTCTCCTGGTTGTTTATGAACGCAGCTTCCACTTCACTTTTGTACACGTGCGTCACTTTCAGCTGAGTCACACGTTGGTTTGTGTTAAACAGCTACGACATGAATCCCATTGCCAACCTGCAGTGTAATGTATAGTGTTCAGAGACAATCTGGCAGACCACATGGAGCAACAACTCTTTCGTGTCTGCGACAGAACTGTTTTCTTCACTTTGCATTAATAAATAAGAAGCACAAGAGGAGCTTTATGGAGGGAACTGCAACAGCTTCTAAATATAGACGTGCCGTTAAATCCTGTAGTGTGCTGCCTGGGCTGAAACAGATCCTTGTTCTTGTTGGCTTTTGCTCAGGCTGATCAAGCGCTTCAGATAGATAGATAGGAGATGAAGAAAACTGGTACGATGAAGGGTCGAGCTTTAACTATCCCACATTTGAACTAACATGTTGATGATACTAAAAATGATGATCCTTGTTTCCCTAATGGAAAAAAACGAGGTCAGGAGCTGGAGAGGAGTTGTTTTGCCTGACAACACTGAAACACTGGGGTGTGTGGTGCAAACTGTCCTGATGTTTGTGGTTTACCAGGTTTTTAAAATCGGTAAAGATTTGAAAATTGAGGTTAGTCCGTAGCCAGGTTCATTCAGGTCAGTCTACACCTTTAAATAAGTTCTGATGCTACACAACTACACCTGCTTTGGTTTTACAACTGACAGATTTGACACCAGGGATGCACCGATCCAACGTTTTCAGTCCCAGTGCTGATAACGATACCTGGCCTTAGTGTATTGGCCGATACCCGAAACTGATCTGATACCACTGTTGAGTTAACAAGCTGTCATGCCACTTGCCATGTGGAGGAGAGCGAAGGCATCAGGCTTGACTTGAACTGTACTTTCATAACTTTGTAAAGCATTCTTGCTCTGTGTTTGTTGTCTACCAATAGGCTGCATCTCATAGAACTGTCGACGTCATGGATCAGCTCCATTGTCAGATACCCCATCGAGCTATTTAGTGAATATGTGGGTCGATCGGATCAGATGCAGCACGTGGCTTTTCAGTCCAAATACCCAGATTTCATTCATCAAATGTCAAAGAGAAGACTGAGGAGGAACTGCGCTGCATTATGTTTGATAACTGTAAAAAGTTTTGACCAACTTTGGTTTAAATACAAGGACAGAGGTGAATGTTGAACAGATGAACTGTTCCTCATGAGGGGGGCTGGGACGTACGGTGCAGACTCCGCTGGGATAGTGCTCCTTGACGTAGGCCCTGACGGCCGAGTCCACAGCGCTCCTCCAGCCCTCCATGGAGCCGTCGACGTCATGGGGCCGCGGGTCGCTGGCCTCCTTCCTCAGGTGGTCGAACTTGAAGGAGATCTTGTTCTTGGGGTCCAGGACTCGGCCGTTCCCAAGGTCTCCATGCTCTGTGATTAAGACCTGGAGACGAGGAGGAAGGAGAAGAATCAGAGGCTGGAGGGGAAAAGAAATGGAAGAAACACACATGGAGCAAAGACACAGATGATGGGAAACAGGGGGATTTTTGTGGAGCCAAGCATGAAGACGTAAATTAAAGTGATGCAACGAGTCACAGACAGGAACACAGAGGCTTCAGTCTGAACTTTCCATCTGCCGTCTTCCACCTCGACACTCAGCTCAGCCTGCTGGGTATAAGACCGGGGAGGCTCAACCCCGTCATGTGGGAACAGAGGGACATGATGACATCATTACGTAAGACACTGCAATCATTGCCGAGGCTTCACCACCACCACCGTCTCCAACCTTCACACAAACTCACAGGCGCAGATCGCACAATGACGTGTGTGTGATCTTTGTTTCCTGAGGAGTCAGAAGGAAACTGAACCAACGCTGGACTGGTTTCTGCTTTTATTCCCACGAGGCTGCGACAATAATACAAACTCAAGAAGCTTCACAACACTGGTTATCGTGTTTCTCTTATTGTCTCGTGTTGCTGCTCTCTGTGGAAGACGCCATCCTTGTTTTTGAAGCGACAGCCGGCGTGAATGAAGACATTGGACCCTTGTAACGCCGGCCTCACTGTGTCAGCTGGTAGTAACACATTCGTAACCATGGAGTCCCACCTGCTTAGCAATGCATGTGATGCAGCGCATCCTCATGATTCATTATTAACAACATGTGAGACCAAAGTGCTGGATGAGGAGAGGAGGGGTTGTGCAGAGCAAAGGGAAAGATGGCAGATTCTCACCAAGAGATGAATTACTATAATCTACTGTATTTCCTCAGACGCTGACACCGGGGCTTTTATTTACCCCAGCTGCCCAGGGTACCAGCCTTTACTGGAGGCAGGCTTTTATTAGAGAGAGGCCTCCGTCTCTAATTCTCTCTGTCTTCTAAGTATATTTGCTCATATTTCAATTTGAAGCCTCCTTACTTTCTGTTTTCCTTCCTGTTCGTTCTTACACATTAGCGACCTTATGCAACAACAAGCTCGTTGTTCAGCAGCTCATCTTCATCTTCCTCTAGGGCACCTGCTCTCCTCGCTGCACTGCTGAAGCTGTGCACGTTGGAGCAATTCACTTCAGTCGCAGCATTTTCACACCAGACGCCGCCGCCGCCGCCCGGCCTTATTCGTGTAAACGACGCCCAAGGCCGATGTAAGAGACCCAGCTCTGAATGAAGTGAAGACGGTAACCTGCTCGTGCTTTTGGATAAAAACTGAAGCGTCAACTCACCTGTTCTTCGTAGCCCTCGACTTTCACCGGGGTAAACTGGTCCAAGTTGTACTGTGCAAATGCACTGCAAAGACAGGAAAGAGAGGGTCAGTCACACTTTGTTCAGATGTAACTTCCTCAGCTGTATTTCAAGATTTCTGTGTCTGACAGTGTTCAGGAAATATGGATGTGGAGTAAAACCTTAGTAGGTCGCTCCCCTTTACTTTTCATTATTTGCACGATTACAGGGACCTGAGATCCAGCTGTGTTGAGACTCACAGAGGCACCGCACTTTCTTTCTGCATATTAAAAAGCCGGTTTAATCTGAAGAGCTGAAAATAGGACAAGAGGAGGGAAGACTTACTGCGCTGCACCTTCCCTGAGAAGATTGTCATTGTTGAGCAGCAATCGCACATCTGAGAAGGGAAAAGAGCGAGATCAGGAGAGAGAGAGGAAGGAGGGATGAGGGAGTAGGAGAGGAGAGACAGAGGACGACAGGTACAGCAGATTAGCACCATGACACACACACACAAAAGACAAAAGCTGCCTGAAGTCAATCTTTGCAGTATTTATGTCAGGGGAGTGAAGCCGACACGGTAAATTAGCTCCGTGGAAACGGCTCTAAAGTCACACTGAGATGAAAGGGGGCAAAGAGGCAACAGGGGATTGTGCTGTAGTGTGTGTGTGTGTGTGTGTGTGTGTGTGTGGCTGTCAGGCTGTGATAAGACGCAGACAGACGAACCCCCCCCCCCCCTCCGCCATCCCCGACACTCCTCTTAGGTGACAACATTTATCGAGGCAGGACGAAGCTTCCACAAAAGCCTAAACACGCTCACACACACTCACACACTCCGTCTCTAGGGGCGCTGCTCTGACACTGCAGGTGTCAACACTCGCTGCAGCTACAGTTCGTCCACAGTTTTCCTCATATTCACAAAGCTGCATTACTTCTCCCTTCAATCTTCACTTTAACCTGCTCCTCGCAGGGAGAGAGAGAGAGAGAGAGGAGATGAAGCGGGATCAGACTTCTTCCTCCGTCGCGTCGCTGTGTTTTAGAAACTATTTCCATACGCACACACACACACACACACACACACACACACCAAAATAAACTTTCTCTTCAAACTGCCAAGAGCCGCTGAAACAGAAAAAGCAAATCACTTGACAATGAGCCTACACCATCCGCCTGATGCGTCATGAAAGAAGCCGCAGATACAGTTTGTAAACAACCAGTGGAATAAATCTGTTAAATATTAATAATAATAAGAAGAAGAAGAAGAAGAAGAAGAAGCTCCTGGCAGCTTAGAAAGGAGGAAACGCTGGCTCCATGTTGCAGGTGTCACTAACAGCTTCACTATTTACTAACGCTTTCCTTCCTGTGCAGGTGACCACAGCACGTGTGCTATGAAAACTTGACTGACACATGTTAATAAAGTTCGTGTCAAAGTGACGCATCCAAACCACAGGAGCTGGTCAAATGTGTCACAGCATTATTGTGCATTGTTGGCACCATCCGTGTTGTGTTGCTACGGAGACGCCCTGGACAACAAAACACATTCAAAAGGGACGTGTTTGTTTGGTACCAGATCGAGTCATTTATATTTATAGTTGACCAGTTGAAATGTGTATTTTGTGCATCTAATATTAGCTTATTGGAAATACCCAGGATGTAAAGTGTTGTGTTGAATCACAAAACTTTATTTAAACCTGATTCGGTGCCTCCTTGTCCAGAATCTTTCAGCACTTTTCCTGTTTGTTTTGCTGTTTTATATGTTTCTAAGTGTGTGTTAACAGGATTATTACATGATATAATATGAAATAAAACACCTCACATCCATTCACATGAACGTGCTCCAGACAAAGAGCTCTCTGTGCTCGTGGACATTCAAACTCATCAACATCCCCAACACTTTTAATGTGCTGTGATGAATCAGCGTGTCACATTATCATGTCGTGTGCACTGCTAAAATCTAATCACACGTTACATTCAACCTGAGCCAAGAAAAACAACAACACACATCACTCCATCCTGAAGAAGAAGAAGAAGACGACGACGACCAAGGCGACCGGAGACCACTTACCGTTGAAAACCTCGTTGAACTCTCCTGGTGGGGCGTGGATGACGAAGTTAGCTGCTATGCGTACCTGCACACACACACACACACACACACACACACACAAAGTCAATATATCAGTGTCATGACATTTTTTTTTAGATATATCAATATTAATTAAGAGCCACTCCTCCCTCACTCTATGTCATCCATCCATCCATGAATAAAATAAACATGTGATATATGCACACGTGTCGGGTTATGGGATGCCTTTACCTCATCACACTGAATGTACATACATGTGTGTGTGTACCATATGTGCTGTGGCCAACAGGGGGGGCGATGCTACTGTGTCAGTGGTTTGGAGGGTGGAGTGAGATGTTCAGTGTCTCTCAGTCATTTTTCCTCTTCCTCACTTCACTTCTGCACCACACACACACACACACACACACACACACACAACACTTCCTGTTTCCAGGTCACATGTCAAACTGACAGCGAGACGGCAGCCCCTCCCTCCCCCGCGTGGTTTACAACCATATATGGACATAAAAATGTGCTGAGGACTATACACACACACACACACACACTCTCTCTCTCTCTCTTCCTCCTACCTCTGTATCTCTCTAGCTCTCTTTATCACAGGTCCCCCCATCTCATCTCACAAGGTAGTGATCAGCGTTCACTTGCATGTGTGTGAGAGTGCATGTGTGTGTTTGTATGTTTATGTACTGTGTGTGTGTGTGTGTGTGTGTGTGTGTGTGTGTGTCCCGTGGGCCCCTATTAGCACTGTGTGTATACAAGCGCTCTGGCACTCGCACAGAGCTGCAGATTGATTCTCACTAATGAGCGATGCTGAGAGAGAGGAAGGTGCACAGGGAGGAAACGTGTGTGTGTAAGTGTGTGTAAGTGTGTAAGTGTAAGTGTGTGTGGGTAAGTGTGTGAATGCAACATTAAGATCAAAGTTTATCTGCATTAATCTTATCTCTTGTCGTGAGATCACCATGACCCACTTAAAGCCGATGGTGTGTTGTGACTTGAAATCCCAGTGGGACGAGTGATTTGCATCGGGGCTCCCTCATCCTCATCATCATCCTCATCCTCATCCTCATCGTCATCATCATCATCATCACACCGGACTGCGCCGCTGTGTAAACACACTTTATTTCACATACATGCAGAGAGCATCTGTCTGTCACATCTGCCAGAAACCAGAAAGTCTCAGGCCTGTGACGGTTGTGACGTACGTCCTGGGTTTTATTCAGATATTCTCAGGACGATCAATAACTGATTGAAGCCGATTGATGCTGTAAATCCTCATTTCAAACCTGTATAAAGTCCAGTTTTCTCATAATAATAAACCATGTGTACAACTACATCTATTCTGGTCTCTGACCTTGTTTAAGTTACCGCCTTCAGACATGAAATGATTGATTAGTTTGACCTTACGTGTCCATTTATAAACATGTAGGTGTGAACGACGAAGACAAACTGACCTCTCCAAACTCGCCTCGAATACTTGAAACATCTGACACCGACCTGAACTCGCTCTGTGTCCAGATCTGGTTTCAATAAAGTCTATTAATAGAGTCCAAGTTCAGCTGACCGCCTGGCACCGGCGTGGTCGTCGTCATCACCATCGGACAGTGGACGCACTGCAGCCTCATAATAATCAGCAATAACAACATTACACTGTCTTTTCTGTGTCTTGTCTTGCCCTTTCAGTGTAACACAATAGTTGTAATGATAGCCATAAAAGGAGCCTTTTACCCAGCATGCCTTTGGGCAGGAGGCAAGGTGCACCTATAACAGGCAGCCAGTGTTTTACAGACGGGGGTGGACACGTTAGAGAAAGACAAACACAGTCACACCTGCAGGAAATTTCAGTTTCCAGTTGACCGGCCGTCAGACAGGCGGGTCGGTCGGTCGGTCAGGAGTCATAATAAAAGTCTAGACAAACAACTCAACAACAGCCACAGAGACAGAAATACACCGACCACTTAAACGCCGCTGACGACAAAAGGCTTTAATTCCTCTCTTAACCTCTGCGTGAAGTCGCAGAGTGAGCCTGCAGCTACAGGAGCGTGAGCACAGGACGGGACCGGGATGGTTTCCACTACATCCACAGCAGACAGCAGCAGCCCCGCGCTAAACTGTTTTTAAAGTGCACAAAGAGCAGAGGAGATGAAGCCAGGGGAGTCAGTGTGATGTGGGTTCAGATGAATCACTGACAGCGCAGTAGAGAGAGAGAGAGAGAGAGAGACTCCATTAGTGGGCTATGAGTAAAGGCAGAGACTGTTAAAAGCTAGTTAAAGCAGGCTAGTATTTCCTCTTCCTCTAAGCACTGGGCACAAAACCTGCTGCACTAATGCAGAGAGACGAGAGGCTGCATCCTGCTCCGACAACACAGGGATCAAACCTCACATCAAGACCTCATCACATGTTAAACACAAACAGAGTCAGATCTTCGTTAAAAGCTGAATAAATGGTCATTTAGACCAAACAAACCACAGTTTGATCACCTGTTGGAGATCATCTGACCCTACCCCTGCCGACGTCTGCAGGACACGCCGTCAGAGCCGCTTTCTTCCACAAACCTAAACGCACTGTGTTACCAGCGTCCTGCAATGAGTACAATCCAAGCTCGCTGCTGTGGTCAGCTTCTGAGAAACGCCAGCCAGTCAGCAGACCTAACGTCAACCTGTGGAGAAGGAGGTAATTACTGCAGAGCAGCAGTTTTGAGTGCTGAGCTCCGAGGTTAAATGAAGCCTCTGCAGTGGAAGTGTGTTACGCTGGGACACGGGCCACTGGGACGCTCCACAGCTCTGAGACCCAGTTCTTTAGCCTTGAGTACCGACGGCCGCGTGCGACACGAAGGGGCCCAGCTCGAGCTAAAGAGTCTCTGCAGGGAGCTGTGTTAACTAACTCACAGGCTGGAGTGACGGGAGCCTGCCAGATAACACACACACACACACACACACACACACACACACACACACAAAGCTGTGGATGTGGATCAGAAACAGCCTTTGGGTCCCGATACTGAAGCTGCAACTTTAGGCACCGGTGGGTGGAGGTTGTACATCTGGAGACAGTCTGGTAAGGCTTGCTGTCTCCTCTCCTGGTGCAGGCCTGGACGGGGTGAGGTGGGTCTGGGATCTGGGGGGGGGGGGGGGGGGGGTCTGAGGTGTTCACGTGTTTCTGGACAAACAGAGATGATCAGCTGATCGAGCTGGTTATTGTTAACGAACGAATGGTTTAAGGGCTTCAGCCAAACGCTCTTTAAATCCACCTTGTCAGATGTCAGAGAGGAGAACAGGATCACAGCGACGGCGACTAATGTCATCTGACGGTTCCCGCTGTGTGTGTGTGTGTGTGTGTGTGTGTGTGTGTGTGTGTGTGTGATCTGTATATGTCTCAATCACAGGCGTCGTCATCTCAGACAAAGTCTTATCTCACACGGTCAATTATTCCTTTATCTTCCAGCGGGTTCTCTGGAGTCTGGTCGTGGAGCTGGAATAATAACAGCAACACAGGTACACAAAGAGTGTGGGACATGGTAACCCCCCCCCCCCCCCCCCCCGTAGTGTGGGCTCCTCTCGTCTTTGTGCCCTCCTCGCCTAGACACCAGCTGGTCTCTTTTCAACTTGCTCACTGTATATTCATCCTCATGTTACCCAGCAGCCTGCCCCCCCCCCCCTTCCTTTTCTGACACTCCCACTGCACTGTCCATGACACCCTCTCAGGGAGTGCCCCCCCCCCCCCCTTTTTTCCCCTAATCCCCAAAACTGACACTGAAAACACGCTCGTCCAAAAACCCTGGCATCAAAATCACTTTATCATTTATCATGTCACTCCAGATCCACGGAGCTGACACACACACACACACACACACACACACACACACACACACACACACACAAAAACACAGCAGGAATAAACTGAGGCAATATTTTGTCCCATGGGCATTTTAAGCTGCACCCCCCCCCCCCCCCACGACTTTGATCCCCTTCTCTGGCATAACTCCCATTTCAGTATCCTAGATAGATAGAGAGTAAAGAGGGAAAGGGAGGGGGGGGGGGGCAGCCCGAACGCCTCGAAACCCCCCCCCCCAGAGACAGAGCCAAGTTTAGAGGAGAAACCAGGCAGATGTGTGTGAAGGTAGGTGCAACAATTCATGAATATTAAGTCCACAGAGGGACGTCAGGCTCCTCACAGGAAGTGCTCCTCCGCTCGTGTAAACCAGGAGGAGTGTGTCTCCGTCCTCCAGAGGACGTCACAGCGTCAGGACAAGGCCTGTCCCAATCTGAAGGGTCCTCAAAATGCGGCCCGTGTCCCTCCAATACCTATTAGCCACCTAGCATGCTAGCTATGAGAAAGTCGAGGCAGCTCCACGCCATGGTAGCAACGCTCCGCGGCTGGCTCGGAGGCACGGTCGGCCAATGAGCAGGCCGAGATGAGGAGCTGAGGAGCTGTTGGTTATGAGAAGCAGGAAGTTATTGGTTATCCGTATCAGTGGGCGGGGGGGGGTGCATCACACCCAGGCCTGTGCAGGCGGGTGATCTCAGTCCAGCATTAACACGACTTTATGGAAAGTGGAGGCTTAAAAGCTCCTCAGCCATTCATCACCTTTACTTCCTGCTCATGTTGATTCATAGGCTGCGATTTCTACTGAACCAATAAACACCATTTTACATTTTTTAATATTTTCGGGGCGTATCACACGGATCTATATCAGATTAAGTTCAGATGATGATAAATTGTCGAAGCTGAGCCACTGGAGGTGAAAAAGTGAACACGCGCACGTGGCGGCGGCGGCTGCAGCAGCCAAAGCTCCAAAACTTTGGCCGGCATCAAACCCGTGACCTTGGCCCATCTCTGGACGGACTTTCGCCGCTCTTGCAGCATAAATACTGAATAACGCTGCCTTGTCAACTTTCAATGAGCTCATTTTGTCACCTTCAGCTCCTCCTTCACCCCCCCGCCGCCCCCCCCCCTGTCCAATGACTTATCTTTACACTGTGCTGGTAAAAGCAGTGTCACTTTACCCCGAGCTGCCAGCTATGCAATACATGGCACATCACTGGCTTGCCTTACAGCCTGCAGTATGCAGACACCACAGTGTAAAGCCACCGGCCTTTACAAATTAACATCCCTCATTTTATAGGAACCTCCCGGGTCAACCAGTGTGCAAACTTGTTCAAAGCTTCATTACTTAAAAAAAAGAAGAGTTTGAACAGGATAAAGACCAATTAGAAAGTCAAACTCTCTCTGCCGAGGCTCAGGCTTGTACAGTTCAGGCCCCTGGAGACATTACACTCCAAACCAAACCATGCATAGCTCTTTTCCTCATGTCCAGATCTCCGAGGCTGCTGCAGGCACGTACAGACAGGACTCCTCTCTGTTCACATTCTTCAGTTAAAGGGAGATGCCACCAAGTTTCAGCATCCAAACACACGTTCTTTACGTCTTTTCTCACTAAATTCTGAGAAAAAGGAGTGGAAATGTAAGACGGAGACATTTCTACCATCCTAGCCTTAATATCTAGACAGGCTTAGTCCTACACATGGGATTTAGTGGCTGTTTCTACCCATAATGCCTCACTCCACTGTGCTATGCATACGTATGTTAGGGTGGGGATCAAACCACTGCACCCATGTTAAAATCCTTCACTGGTTTCACAGTCGTGAAAGCGTTGCCGTCCCCCGTCTGTTTTGCAACTGCACTGTCAACATGTGTTGCAGCATCAACCTGCACAGCTGTGTTTCTCCTCCTTGGCGTGTAGTTAACAGTTCAGTCATACATGCACAACGGACCAATCGAAGGGTGCGTTTATGTTGTTGTAACTGTACATTATAGCGACATATACAACTGCTGATATCTGCATGTGTGTGTCAGTGATTTACAACCTGCCGGTCCACGGCTGAAGTCGTTACGTTACAGCCTATTTCCAATGAGCAACCAAGGACCGAATGGTAAAAATCAAAGGCGCTGACGCCTGATGGTGAAATCCCAGCTAACCAACGTACCGACCGATCCCATCACTTCCCCTCTCGCTCATAAACCTTTCGCACGACTTTCAGCATCCTCGCCAGAGTGAACAGAAACAGATAGATCCTCTCTCCCTCTCTCTCTGAAACAGGAACCACAGCCAGCCAGCTTCTTAAAAAAAAAACACACACACACACAAAAGGTTACGAGACATTCGTTCCAGGACTTTTCCTTTAACACACAAGTTAAAAGTGCTGTGTTTTTGTCGTTCTGGTATCTTCCCAGGTTCTTAGGTACACA
The DNA here is from genome assembly GCA_021432705.1 of Caranx ignobilis. Lineage (NCBI taxonomy): Eukaryota > Metazoa > Chordata > Actinopteri > Carangiformes > Carangidae > Caranx > Caranx ignobilis. The sequence goes on along the minus strand of JAFHLA010000021.1, from coordinate 139,209 downwards.
TGAAAGAAGCAGCAGCAGCAAATGCTCTGAGTAATGAATAATGAGCGTTTCCTGTTGTAACCGTGTGGTCTCTTTGCTGTAATCAGGAAGTTGGCAGACCGGTGCCCGCACGGTTTAAAAAGAGTGCAAGCAGCACTTGGTATCTGCGGCCGAGACGAGACTCATTCTGCTGTTTAATCATTTACAACTGGAGGAGACGACTCGCTAACCCCCGTTCAGGAAGCTTTTAGGTCTTTGCTTTCTTCAGAGTTACACAGACAGCAACATCAGCAGCAACAGGACCAGAAATCCCCCCCCCCCTCCCTCGGTCTCCTGGGACACATTTTACTGAGGGAAACTCAGAACCTCAGTTAACTTTCCTCAAGTTAAAAAAAACTCCCAGCTTCTTCTTCCAAAACAGATTAAATGGTCATCTGATCAGTCAGGACTCCCACAGACCCAGGTTTTGCAGATCTGTCTGTGGGAAAAGTACAATGGGAGAGATTCTCCTCCTCAAACCTCATTCAGGAGTTGGTTTTTGATTCTGCAGTTCATAACAGTTACACAAACCCACCGACACTGTGTTCAGGCCAGAGACACGACGCTCATTTCCTTCCTTTGCAGTTTCTCTCCGAGCTGCATTAACACAAGCGGAGGGGCCGGAGCAGATGGCTGATCGCTCCGAGCAAAATGCACCGGAGAGAGAGAGACCGGGGGGCCTTCGAAGTACAACCTGAACGCAACTGCTGTGTGCTTCTGCTTGGAAATGCCGTGTGCTTTTTTTTTAAACATGCAGAGTGTAGTAAGGCAACATTTGAAGCGCACATCAAACGCAATCAGAGAGGGAAATAAATCAACTGTTCACACCAGCTAAATGGACCTGGCCGGTCGCCAGCAGCCGTTCTTCCAGCTCCAAACAAACAAACAAACAATATCAAAGTGTCTGGCCAAACAGTGAAAGTGGTTCGACAATTGTGGAAACCAATGTGGTCATGAGATGAAAAGAGCTCCCGTCCCTTTTCATCACACCAGCCTGAAAAGTTGTTCACAGTTTGACCACAGCTTCTCACCTGCACTTTATTAATGGTACAGCCCTGTGTGCTGCTTTACAAAATCATCCAGTGGCCACACACACACACACACACACACACACATGCAAACACACACCCTTTAGTCCTGCAGTGTAACGTCGAGCAGCTGATGCCTGTGTGTTGATGAGCGTGATGCAGTCGCACACCCGCGGGTCAACGAGCTGCCTGAAATCTAAAAAACATGTCTGACTCAGACTGGAGGGGGCGAAGAAAATAAAACCAGGCGTTAACTGTGAACCGTGCATTACCGTGGGTTACATAACCCCCCCCAGGCTTGTAATGGTTTACTGTGATATCAACAAGCAAAAACACAAGAGTGTCCTATACAAGTATGCGCACACACACACACACACACACACACAGATAGCTTGTGTTAACCATGTATTAATGTTTAGTAAATCCACACTTACTGACAAAATATAAAACAGTAACTGATTGGGATTTTTGTGTAGTTATCAAAGTGTCAATAAGTTGATGAATACTCCCAAGCAGGAGTTATCACAGTAAAACAAAGCTCCACTTAAAGCTGCCAACTAAAGTCAGAAAATTAAATATAAGTGCAGCTGTGATTCCTGCAGACAGATGTGACCCGGGCTGTCTCAGGGTCTGACTGGCTATGCTCTTTTAAGGAAATGTAAAGTGTAAAACGGAAAGTGCAGACAGTGCTAGCATCGAGGTGTAACGGGGTGTCAAACGTGCCTATAGCATGAAACTACACACTGTCTTTAAAAATCATAAATACTGACGATGGACGTTAACACCTGCAGATATAGCCTGTTTATAGTGGAAAATGTGATTATTATATTCAGTCTAACCGGCCGGGGTGATGACATTTCGGGTCATTTCCTTCATGCCGCTGATCAACTGAAGCTCATACAAGTTCCCACATATTTTCACACACTGAAACGTTACTTATTACAGCTATAGTAGTTAGTTAGCAAGCTAGCTTGTGCAATATACACGGTTGCAGCCACGTAGTGTAAGTTTTAAAATGTTACTAAGAGTGAAAAACACAATTTCTCAACATTTTTTTAATGTGTAACGACAGAAAAGCGGTGTCAAAGAGCGAAAAGGGCGTGTTAGCAAGTCCGGCTATGTGATAGCAGGCTGCGGCTATGCTAAACTAACTAGCTACCGATCTTTGGTGTATGAAAACTTCCATAACACCAGCAACCAGGGACACAGGGGTGAAAAGGCACGTCCACGGGACGAAAAGGGCGTGGGAGGTGAGCCTAGGTGAATTTATAATATGTACACGGTTCCTATTTTTGAGTCAGGACCGTACAAGGAGCCTCCGTTTGAGATTCGCAAATGAGCGGAAGTTGAGCTAAAAATAATAAGAGCAGAAGCAGCAGCGGTTTGTGCCGAGGCCTGGGCTTTTCTACAAATTCACTCATAACGCCACACGACGCCGGGATGCACCGGCACACGGACGCCGATGTGACCCAGGAATTCTGGCGCAATCGTGCCCCGCTCGGTGGGTTAAACCTGCGATTAAATCGGTGTCTTACCTTTTCCTCGTCGGATAGCTGCTCCTCATGATCCGCCATCTTTTCTTCCGGCACCACCAGCTTGTCAGAGCCCCGTGACGTCACCGCATGGGTGGCTTCCCAGCTCGGTTCAGATAGTTTTGACTGATCCTCGGTCACTGGCTGTCTCTGTAGGTACTGCAGGGTCGATTGTCAGAAATGATTATGATATGCTGAATAAAATCAATAAATAATAATTACACCGTTGAGGTAAAATATGTGTTTTATGTAATTTATGTTTTAGTTTAGGTATATGTGAAGTGAAAATACCCTCATTATTCCCAGAACCACAACCTATCAAATTCACATTGCACTATTTTTGCCTCACCAGCTGAAAAAGAAAGAAAAAAACATATATATATAACATGTAATTCATATTTGACCATCTGGTTGGCATTTAAGCAAAACACAACAACACAACAATACAAGTGGCAGGTCTAGGCAGAATACAGCTTATGTATTTGCATAATTACTCAATAATTAATTCCCGAAATGTATGTTGCAAAATTAATAGCTATCTGTTTTGCACACATGTTTTATTTATTTGCATGGGTCTAAGGTAAACCATGCAGTATACAGCTTTCTCAATTGATTTCTTTTTTTATTTTTATTTTTTCTCTCTTTTAAGAGCATTATAAAACACTGTATTTTATTTTAAATGACATGAAATGGCTTCATATTACCTGAGAATTGTTATACTAATTGTTAAACCACCAAGTTGCATATGTCATCTCGTTGCTTTCAGCCATGGTTATGAGTGATAAGCTTATTTGTGGAGTATATTCTGAATAATCGTGCACTGACTGCACACATTCACACCTGAGTTTAACGTCTTGCTCAGATTTTAATGTAATAAGTGTGAGTGTCATGAGTGTGTCTTAATCATCACAATAAATCTGGGGAAAGCCCCGTCATTACAAAGAAATGCACTCGCATTGTGTATGTCACACATTTCACCACTAGATGGCGCACAAACACTGTTTTTAATGAAGCTCACAGAGGCATGGTGAAGATGAATGAGGTCAGTCTCCCTGTCTGACTGTCTTTATTGCTTCTCCCACTAGCAGCAGAAAATATAATGGAAGTTAATACTTAATGCCCCAAAACCACACAGAGACAGACAGAGGGGGAGGGACAGGGAGAAAACAGAGAGGTTGGTTAAATATTATCACAGATGGTAGAATGATTGTAAAGTTTTGGTGAAGTTCAAAGAAGTCAGTCTGAGCTCTGAAGGAAGAACAAGAGACGCTGGTTGCAGGAAGTCTGGTTGATCACATTCCTTCAGCCACATAAGTCTTGCTCATCACATCTTCCTGATTCATGCAATATGACACTTGTCCTTATGTGCCGAAACATGCCTATCACTCGTCTTTGTCCCTTTAGAGAATTATATTCACTTACTTTTACTTTCCGGAGGCCAAGCTATAACAATAACCTTTAATATGACCATGTCTGCAATTTAAATGAAACATCTGCAGACTAAAGACAGACTGCATCAAAAAGACTTTTAAAAATGTACGTCTTAATCTGACTGGTCTTGTTATTCTATGAACCTGTTGGCTAGCAAAGCAAGTTTGTTTATGAACAGCAGTTTATGTTTTAAATCTTTTTATTTACGAGTTCTGACTATTTTAAATACCTGCCCAAATATTAGAAATTGTAAAAACAAGCTCAGTCTTTAGTCTTTAGTTTAGTCAGTGAATTGTAGCATGAATTAAAAGTTCAAGCTAACCGCCTAACAAGCTAATTATTCACTTAGCTACCCTGCTAACTAGACAACAGTTAGGCAGATTTTACACAACCCACTGTTAAACATACATTAAGAACTATATGTACAAATGCTGTCTTTAAAAACTAATAGGCTAATATTTGTACGTAAAAGATTAATTTCTCATTGGCTAATGCTAGCTGTCAAATGATTTTGCATAGACATGCTAGCTATCAAACGCTGTATCTGAATGGGGATGCTAGCTGAGAAAAGATGTAGCATAGCTGCAACTGGCCTTTGAAATAAGGCAAGATGAAGTTAACACATTCATATAAGTGTATAATTCTCCATGTTGTACTTTAGTTAATGTCCTTTTAACCTCAGGTTTAGTAAAATTTCAGATTAGCCACCTAATTAGCTAGCCATGTATTTATTTTAATTACAAGTTTTAACTCAAGCTACATGCTAGCCTACTGGTAAAAGCTGCCTTACAATGAATGCGCTGTCATATTACTAATGCAGCTAAATTACAACATCTTTTCGCCTGGTTTTTCCAGAAACCTTGTTATTAACAGGTAGATTCGTGACCTCACTGTGAAGCTAGGCAACATAATGAGCACTTCAGACTGAAGAGCTCAGATCGTCCTCGTTGCCTTGGCCTTTCCCTCTCCCTCCAAGACTGTAATTTATCCATCCTTTTGAAAAGGCACAGTGTTCATGCGATGCCAACACTGCAGCTCTTGTGTTTGCTTTGGTGGGGTCACTTCAGTGCTCATGTCGCTGCTGTATTACATGCCACTATTACAGCAACGATGATAGTAATCTATGTCTTCCAACAAGCCCGACTCTGTCCATCCTTCACCTTCTCTTTCATCCATGACTTTGCTTTGAACTAACAATAGACTCCTCTAATATATCATTACTGCATCTATCATTATAGTACACGCACACACATTTATCCTTCTCACGTCATATTTTGTCTCACTTCTGCTGTTTTGCTTTTATTTTACATTTTAAATCCAAAAACAATCCTATCTTGATGTTTTTTTCTTAAAGTTTTGCTGCACTTGAATCCTTAAATTATGATCAACAAAGCCCAAAGCTACGACCAGGCCCTTATCTCCCTCCTTTGTGAGGCCCCACCATCAACACAAGTGGCTGAATAATTGTGCAGCCTCAAGATTTGGGGTGACGAGGCACAGTGGAGGATGAAACCAGAGGATCTGAAAAGCCCTGTAATCTGCCCCAGAACTTGAATGGGCTGCAGTGCCTCCATTGTGTCGACACTGGAGCTACTCATCACCTCTAGGGACCAAAAGGAAAGCATTGAGGGCCGCAGCATGTGAAAATGGGGTCGGTCCGTGACTCACCCTCAGCTACTGGTTAGTCACCTCAGATACTCATTACACCGCTCCCACTAGGACAATAATCACCCAGAGGACTGAAAAGGCTCTGAAATGTTGAGGTATTAAAGCTGCAGACTGAAGGGGTGTTAAGATATAAAAGCAGTACAACTCTTGCATGTATCATTTTTGAGTGATTGTGTCCCTCTCTGTTCTCCTGCCATCTTCAGTAACAGTGTGAGAAATATCTTCTTGGCAGTGCATCAAAGTCTGAGGAGGCAGCGCCATGGGGACGACTGAGACTGTATTTCCTCACCTCCTGACAGGATCTGCTGTTACTGTGGTCTGCTCTGTGCCAGTTATAATAGCTTCGGTGTTGAAATTGGGAGTGGGGGGGGGGGGGGGGGGGGGGGGGGGGGGGGCGCAGTGCAGATAGACAAGAGTTTGAACTGTTGATCTAAAGCAGGGGATAAACATGCAGGTAGAAAAGTCTGGATGTCGTTTTTTGGACAGTGTGAGACAGTAGAGGTGGAACTGGAAAAGGTGTTCACTTTTACTTGACACCCTTGGTTTGGTAGCTGGACTTTATTAGATGAGTCAGACCTGTTAGCTAGCCTTAACAGAGGTCATAACAAAGGATTGCGGTAAGGGTTAATCAGACCTGAACTAGCCTTAAAGGAGGTCGTAGCAAAGGATTAGGGTCAAGGTAAGTAAGAGCTGTTAGCTAGCCTTAACAGAAGTTGTACCAAAGGGTTAGAGGCAGGGTAAGTGTGACCTGTTAGCTATAGCCTTAACGGAGGTCGTAGCAAAGGGTTGGGGTCACGGTTAGTAAGACCTGTCAGCTAGCCTTAACAATGGTCATAACAAAATCACGTTCGATCCCAAAGCAGGTCAGTTAGGCAGGGCTACATAGAGCGAAGGCTTCGGTTCAGGCCAAAATTATTTTGTGCAGCCCTTCGTGCTCCCCAGAGGATGAACCCTACTCATCTTCTCTGGCATAAGATTGACATTTTTGAGTTTCAGCTTTCCACAGAAACATTTCTCAACATCCACTTGAGAGGAATTGCCACAAAACAACAAAGACAACTGTGACAATGACTTATCACCTTGGTAATCCCCTGACTGTCACATTAAACATGTCACCACCTGCTGGCTGCCTTCCTATGAAATTTGGTTCGTGCATTTCGCCACCTCAGGATGAGTCGTAACCTCTTCCCTCAAACTTCTCATTAGCCCAAGCTGTTTAGAGCTAATTAGCACATATTAGCATTTTGAAATGGCACGCTAAAATGCTAAACAGCTGCGTATTCGTGATGACAGTTCATTGCTTATTTGTGTTGAATTTAACATGATTTGAAGCTGTGAGACAGTGAGTGCACATGAAACTGGCTGATTGCTCTAAATCTGTGTCTTTGTCATGGCACTGGTTTGCCTTTGAGGTTGCTGTTGTCACCTGTTGTCTTGCTTCTTTCTGGCTGAACAATTTAAAGCCTTACCGGTTTCACTAAAATCTGCCTCTCCTCCCCCGTCGGCTAAACCTCCACATGGTCCCCAGGGACTTTGGTGTCCCACTAAGCCACAGATACGAGCTTTCAACGCCAGTCGGGCTGTGATCACACTCCCCTGGAATTCCTGGGTACACCAGCACTCCCAGTCCTGATTATGGGTCCTTTCACAGCGATTACATTTTTGCATGAGTGATGGTGGAGTTATTCTGGCACAGAGACTTCAAACCAGACGTCTGGGAAATGAAGTTTACATTTCTGGATTAACGTCTCAGAAGCTCATGAGCCATGATAGGATGACCGTCTGATGCCAAATTCCTTGTCTTTCCCTTCAAAATAAAAGTAGAGAAAACTTTCTCATCACCTGATGCTACATAAACATTTAAAGACTTTGATTTTACACGCAAGCAAAAGGATCCAGATTGATGCTGAAACAGCAGATGCGCCCTCATGCACATGTTGCACCGGTGCCAGATGACTCAGGTCTGATGGGAAAATAACATTCCTCAACAAAGCACTTGGTACAGAGATGGTGCAGGGCCCCGCACTTTGGTATGATCAGGCCTGAAGCCAGGAGGGTGCAGAGTGGCCTTGACCACAAGTTGTAGGAAGAGCTCATCCTTTTAAGGAGCCGGGGGGGGGGGCAGGCTTTGAGTATTTTGGAAAATCTTAAAGAAGGACAAGTTGTCAACATTGTGAGATAGAGTCTGTGTTGTATCTCACAGTGTGTGATGATGATACTGTTTACCTTATAAGGTGTTATCAGTACCTTGGAGGGATGGTTACACTTATTTTTATAATGATAGTGATGTGACGTTTCCCCTTTGGATATCAGTATACTTGACATAACGTTATGTGCTCATCTGTACTTGCCCTAGTTCTTCTATCTTTTTGTCACTGATAGATTGATATAGGAGGGATGAGTTTATCAAGACTGTTGTTATGTTAAGACTAGTGCTGTCAGAGGATCCGTCCATTTCTAATCACTATTTATCTCTATCATCATTATCCCGTGTCTATACTGGTTATAGCGTGAGGGTGGGGTTCCCCTGGATCACAGGGATGATACACAGAGACAGACGACCTCGCACACTCAGTCTATACCCTGCATGATTTTGGACTGTGGGCAGAAGCCGAAGAACCTGGAGAGAACCAGCACAGGCACAGGGAGAACATGCAAACTCCACCCAGAAAAGCTCCAGGGCCGGGAATCGAGCCCAGAAACATCTTGCTGAGAAGCAACAGAGTTAATCACTGTACCACTGTGCCTTCTTCTTCTTCTTCTTCTCCCTCTTCCTCTGTCATTAAGTGCTGCTCTTTATGGGCTCTGTTAAAGGTCTTGATCTCAGCCTGTGAAGACAGAGGCCTTTAGATCATATGAATTATGATTTTGCACAATACAAATAAATTGACATTGAATTGAATAATGAGACAGTGTTATGATGTTAGGTGAGTGACATCACTGTGTGTGGAGTTTCCCTGTTTATTGCTTCCTCTTTTTACAAAGTCACTGTTTCTCAACAAGCAATAAAATGGGAATTACAAGGGAGAAAATAATGCTGCTGAACAGAAAGAAAGAAAAACTTTCTCTCAGTTCATCCCTGGGGTCGAACAGTGAGGCGGGCCGACCTCGGCTGATTGGACGAAGGAATGAAGATCCTCAGCCAACAACAAGGCTGTAGGTCTGAAAGAAAGAAAGTACCTGCACCACACACACACACACACACACACACAGGACAGGTCCAGATGAATAGTGTCTATAGGGAAAGAAGAAGTGTGTGTGCTGATGTTTTGCTGAGTGGAAACACACACACGCACAGTGATGATTCATGAGAAAGAAAACACAGAAATCATGTGTGTGTTGTGGATTCAGGTCTTTATGAATCAGCTTCATCCTGAAATATCGACATAAACGTACCAGAGAGTTCTTGGACATAAAAACCCACCTGTCTCACCACAGAGTACACACACAGTGTCGTCCAGGTCAAAGGTCAACAGTCGGTCTCTTCTTCTATGCTCAAATATAGAAGTGAGAATTGAGAGAGGTGTCTGTTTTTCTTCAAATGTTATCATACTGCTGATACTTTGTGAAGATGCAGGACATAGAAAATCTCCAACTCTCGTTGCTTCAGGGTTTTTTTTCCCTTAAATGTCCAGACACATTCAGATGTGCTTTTATGGAGGTCACTGAATATGATTTAAGTCAAAGTGTCCATGCAGTGAACCTGAAGCTGTTCAGCCGTCTACTTGCAGGGTATCATATAAAACACTCTAATATAATCTAGCAGATATTAAATATAAACTTGAGATACTTTTCAAGGCTCCAGTCACTTTACAACAGTGTGTGCTATCACTGTTTCTGAGGCTTTGTTTCTATCACGTCTTTTGTTTGAGACGATTTCTTTTGTAAGATCAATGAACAATTTTACATTTTGTGTGACAGATGGACCGTCGCCTGGGACCTGAGTTGTCAAACTACCAGCAAAACATAAAAAAGAAGAAATAAAAATGTCCAAATGTAGACTTGCTCCCAGTTTTGCAAGAGAACTGGACCCAGATGCACAAAAACTGGTGCAGCAGCAGCGGTGAAAATGAAAAACGTTTGATAAACTCACAGAGGTAGAAAGGAACAGCAGCAGGAACAGCTCTGAGCAGGAACACAGGAGAACTGAAGCAGCTGAAACACACACAGGAGAGCTCACGACAAACACAGGGCGTCAACGCACACGGACAGACAAAGGACCATGGCAAAACACTGAGGTCAAATACACAGGTGGTGCAATCAGGCCCAGGTGAGACACGTGAGGTAATCACAGGAAGACAGGACACTGAACTTCAAAATAAAACAGGAACTAAACAAGCGACGGTCCATCACAGACACTTAGACTCATGCTGTGCTGCTTCTGAACATCTGACTGATGTGTAAAATATTATTTGTTGAACTGAGAGAAAAAAACAAGTCAGATGTGAAATGTGCAGTTTAATGTGCCCTCTTTGTAAATCTCTGTAAACGTCCTCCCTCTGTTTCATGAAGTCACGTCTCAGGTCAAACACTAATTATAACCTTTAATACCTGTTCAGAGCTGCAGCTCCTCTCTGACTCACTGCTGCAGCTGGATCCTCAGCTCCACTTCAAAGTGAAAGTGTCGCTCTTTCATGTTGGTGTTTCCAGTTCAGTCAGATTCATTCAACAGGGGGCGCCAACGAGCCAAGAAGAAGAGGCTGCTGCTGCTGCTGCTGCCCTCGTGTTAATGTTTCATCCTGGTGAAGTTTCTGCAGCAGTGAGTGAACAACATGAAGAGTGCGGTGTGTGAGGAGAATCCTTAATGAGGGGAAGGTATCCGGTGTGTGTGTGTGTGTGTGTGTGTTTTGGAGGAGGCTGGCCACTCCACCCGGTGCCATCTACCTCCTGGTTTCACCGAGGCCAAAACTCATTAGCAGTTTAATGAGAGTGTGAGTTGACTCAGCAGGTCAACATGGTACTGACTGGCATCGCTTTCTTCACAGACTGATAAGACTGTGTGTGTGTGTGTGTGTGTGTGTGTGTGTTCCTCTGACTGGTATCGGCCTAAATCACAGTTGATTCTGGTGATTATCACACAGTTTTCACAAGAGAAAATGTGAGAGAACTCTGATATTTTACTGTAAAAACAGTGAGAAAAGTGTGAGAATCTCTCGTAATGAAGCAAAAGTACAGAAACACAACCAGGAAATGCTCCATTAGAAAGATTTCTATTATCAATGCATCGTGTTTAAATGTTGAGATGGAGCAACATCTGTCTCCACAGCTGGATGGCATCATCATCATCATCATCATCATCATCATCATTGTCACTGGAGGTCGCTCATTAACAACAGCAACACTGGACGTGTGGATGATATAGAGAGATCAGCAGACATCAGTGACAGCAGACTCAGATATAATGAACATAAAGCAATAGTGTGTAGTGACAATATATCCAGAGAAATGATCCATTTGTTATTGGTGTCATATCAGTATTGTCTGTGTAATATATGTGTTTGATTGACACGACTCTGAGGTGAACGTCAGACAGCATCCTGAAACTTCCCTCAGTCCCTGGTGTCAGATAACAACAGTGTGAATGTCATTGTAAATAATAATAAAATCCAGTTTCTACTTGATTCAATTGAGAATCTGACTCTGACTGTCCTCAGTGAGAACTTTCTCCCACTGAGGTCTGAACCTCCTCCTGAAGCTGCACAGGCTCCATGATGACTCACAGGTTTGATGTTTATGTGGGCTACAACTTTCACATGCACATGAACTCTACTTACATGTTTCCACATATACTCTGTGTGTGTGTGTGTGTGTGTGTGTACTTCCTCTACATGCATGTGTGTGTAGGTGTGTGAGGTATTTGCTTTGAATTGAGTTGAGCATACTGGTCCCACTGACTCACCTGATGACTCCCCTCCAAAAAAACCTGCAGCCACTTTAACCATTTTACCATGAGACCATCAACAATCACACCTGTCCACGCTTTGAACGCACGGGTGGGTCTGTGTGTGTGTGTGTCACTCAGAAGAAAAGGACACAAACAGACAAACAGGCAGAGGAGAGGAGGTGGAGGGGTTAAGCCCGGCAGTGTTGACTTTACAGAGGATTAGGAGCAGGGAGTTCACTCTGTTTTGAGTTTAAATTTCTACCACTGACACTGATCAGAAGTCAGTTTGACATTGCATTTCAACGCTGCACCACTGTTTCCATTATACAACTTAAATATGTCACAGCGGTGATGAGTGTGAAACGTCTTTGTGCACATTTCCGAGCTGTTACACGTTTTAAATGAGGCTCCGCTTTGTCAAAACACGACTTCACCTCCTGATCAGAGCGGAGCAGTAGCTGCAGAGAAGGACTGAGAGTGAGGAGGGATGACAGACATGATGAGCCTGCTGGATGGATGGATGGATGGATGGATGGATGGATGGATGCTGAGAAAGAGGGAGCTACAAAGACAGACACATCTCTCTACATGTTTGAATGAGCTGCAGATTAACTGGGTTTTTACTGGGATGGTCTGAGCCTCAGGACAAAGACGGAGCAGAGCAGACGTGCAGATACAGTTTACATCCAGATCATGTCGTCATGATTGACTGGAAAATTCCACCACAGCCTCCTCCTTTTGTCTGTCTGTGTGTGTGTGTGTGTGTGTGTGTGTGTGTGTCTGTGTTAAAGAAAGACAAGTTGTCATGTTATAAAGAGACTTAAAAGCTTAATTTATGAATCAAAGCAAAGACACAAACAGAGTCGCTATGACAACTTCCTGTTTTAGACTGAAGCAAATTCAGATTAAAGCTAAAGGTCGGTGCTTAATGTTTGGTTTTTTGCAGCTGCATAGGAGCCATTAGTTTATGTTTTCTTCAGGTTAAACAGAAATCATTTACTATCCCATTGAACACTGAGTCAACCTGACAAAGACGTGGAACCTGATTGGTCGACATTCAAATTGATTGGTTCAGAGTTAGACCTTAATAAAACCAATAAAAAGTTCACCTTCAGTGTTTCAACCTTTTTGTTCTCAAGATAAGAAAGTCCTAAAAGGCACAAACTAATAATAATATTAAAAAAAAAAACATCTCATATAATGTTAATAATAAAAAATATGTGTTTTACTGTGGTTAAAGTTTTAAGGCGGTCCGTCCTCTTCACCATGTGACTTCTGTAACAAGGTCTTTGTCATGGAGAAAGTCTCGACCATGGTACTTAACCAGGGTCGAGACAAGAGGGAGGGAGCTGTGAAGGGGGGACTGGGCCGGCCCGAGGTGAAGGGTCAAAGGTCAACAACCAACCAATGGAGACAAAACAAAGGCAGACAAAAGACGAGGGACTGTGAACTCAGAGTGTTGGGTAAGTGTTGACCCAGAGTGAGGCCGAACCATCGTCTGTCTTTGTGTCAGTAATGATCCTTAGAACACACACACACACACACACACTTGAACATGTGCGTGTGTGTCAGTATTACACACACTCTCCATGTGGAAAATGTGATGCAGTAGGAACGTGTAATTACAGTTGTGTACGGTCTTACTTTATGTTTGCCTCTGTCCAATAAAACATGTGAGCACAGCTGTTCCAGATGTTTGTCTTTCTTAACAAAGGATGTGCAGGAGCAGGCCGTTACTCTGGTAGTATAGCTTTATTACACTGACAAAGTTCATTTGACATTACATAAGAACATGTACCTTCAGGGTGTTTTTTTTAAAACATACAACAAAGTCATACATACACACACACACACACACACACATACACACGCACACACACACACACTCAACAGACAGTGTTAAGCACAGACAACGTCGCGGAGAATCACATGATCAAAGTGACAGCAGTCTTTTTGAGTGTTGTCTCAAACTCACACAGGCTCCTCCACTTTATTTACAACATGGCAGTGACTCATCTCCATGACAACAGATTGATTAAGTGGCTTTTGTTCGTGTCCTCCTCCTCTGCCCCATCTTCGCCTTCCTCTTCTTCCTCCGTTGGACCAGAGTTCATTTAAACAAGAGGCTCATCATCGATACAAAAATATAGTACAGCAATTTTCTTGTCATAGCAAACATTCATACCTGTCCGTCAATGGCCCAGTCACATCAGCAGCCATTCAGATATACAACAACTAAACAAAAATACACAATCTGCTACACAAAGCAACACAAAGGGCACTGACCACACAGGATTTTGCTTTTTTTTTTTGCCCACATTTTGTTTACAACCGACTCTTTAAATCAGCCTGTTGTGTTTCAGATCATTGGCTGCAGGCGGCCGTTGGTCTCCATTCATTTTAATACAATATGAAAGTATTTTAGCAGGTCCTTCAGTCCTTCTCATATGTTTGCAAACACATGGTTATAAGCTACTAAACACGTATTTAGTAAATTATTAGGTCGGCTGCACACACAGATGATTTTAGGGGGCGTGGCCTGATTCAAAGTGTGTCGCTACCGATGATTTGTCCAGATAATCCTCAAACGTGTTCTGTCAGTATGATTATATTTCTGTTCACAATCAAGTGATTCAAGGTGATTTGAAGTCGTAAATATCAAACATGTTTGATATCCACACCTCCCACTTCCTCTGATGGAAATACTTGTAAAAGCCGATAAGAGTCGGCCGACTGGTAAGTGCCACCAATCAGACATCGCAAACCTCACTACGCTTTTACTTTTATAGCTTCATCTTAGGTGAAAATCATCCAGTGTGCAGCCAGTTGTAGTCAATAATCAATAATGTGATCCTTCATTGGTACAACCCAATGTTACAATAAAAACTTGGTTTCTTGCGGGAGCTGGTGGTGATAACACGGCAGCCTGGAGGCTACAGTTAGCGGCTATCAGATCAAGTTATGCGCTAGCTGGTTAGCTTGCTAACTCTGATTGCTAACATTGCAAATACTAAATTAAAGTCTATAATTATTCTTGGTGCAAAGTTCTTGGATACAACAACTCCTCTGGACATGCAACTGCTAATTAGCTATGTAGCAACAGCTAACAAAGCTGTTCAATTACTTATACACTGCACTAGAATGAATGGAAGTCAATGGCTGCCTGAAAGGGAAGAAAAAACACAATAACACATGCTTTTAGAAATGGTCAACAAACGTATAAATCATACATAATGTGTAGTTATTACATTTGCAAACACCTCCATATGGTCAATTAACTTTAAACTACTCGCTCCAGATGAGTTAACGAACTGTCACCATGGAGATTCTGTTATTATACAGGTGTAACGACCTTTATCAAATCTTTAGGGGACAAAAAGCTCTTTGTTGAAGATGTTTAACTGAAGATGGAGGAGCTTTCACATGAGTCTCCGGTTAAATGAACCAAACCCAAGTTGGCTGCGAGCCCCTGTGTCCTCTTTTGTCTAGGTGTAATCATTTTGTCAGGTTCAGTATGCTCTCTGTCAACGGAAAGGTACGTTATTCAAAAACAGACTTCGACAGTTCATCAACAAAGAAAAACATGACTCTCATTTGTTCTCTTTTTTTTTTCTTTCTTTACAAATGAAAACCTCAAACTTCTTGAGTATGTTCATGCTGTCAAGAGTCGTGTAGTGTTTTTTTAACGATGTTGGGACGTATCAGGTTTAGCTAATTGCCCAAAGATAATTATACAAACAAAGCATCCAGTGAACTGCAGACACGCAGCAGTTTTCTTTTTCTTTTTTAATATACACGTCCCACCTTCCACCTACACACCTCCTGTCAGTTATCTCCAGCACGCCTCGGCTTACTCACCTCAGGCGGCAAAAATCCATCAAGCAACCTTACTGTCTTTCAGGAATACGAAGGTGGTAAGGAGTTTATGGTGTGTGGAGGTGTGACATCTTATATATGACACAATACATGGCCATTTGTCGAACATTCACATTGATGACAGCGAAAAAAAGTCCAAGCCACATCCTTGTATCGGAGCACGTACCACACAGAGCGAGCCAGATCGTGACATCTACCCCCCCACCCCTCCTCCTTCTGCGTTGGCTACAGCAGTGGATGGGATTTGGGGTTTTTCTTTTCTAAAGTGTGTTTGATGAATGTGCTTCCGTGACAGTGGTTTTGTCCGCTGGAGACCTTCTAGAAAGGCGTTCCTGTGCCTTGTAATTGTCTTGTAGACTGACCCCCCGCCCCCGCCTCCACTCCCTTGAGGAGGCTGACGAAAGGTCAGAAGGATCAGGCGATAGTCGATAAGGTTGGGCCTCTGAGTCCACGGAGGCTCCTGTCGTTCGGCGATGCTTCAGAAGGTCAAAGGTCGAGGGATCTATGTACATTGAGTGAACGGTCAAAGCTTGTGTTTTTCCTCAGCGTCCAGTGTTTTGGCAAGTACATACAGTAGTTCTTCATCACCTCACCTCACCACTTCCTTCCTTCCTCCATTTTCCCAGTCTCTCTTTTTTTTAATATTGGTCCTCCATCCACTTCCTCTCTCTCAGGTGCAGCAATCTCGCTCCACGTGGCAGAAGAAGGATGACTGGGAGGGCAGGGACGTGGAGGTGAATGGGTCGGCCGAGGGCGACGAGGGAGAGGAGGTGGAAGCGGTGGTGGAGGAGGTGGAGGCGAGGAGCGAGGGGTACGGGCTCATCTTGTCGATGTTGACGTAGGTGGTGTTGAGCAGGACGTAGTGCTCCCCGCTGAAGCTGGAGAAGATGGCGGAGATGCGCGACACCAGCTCAGAGAAGGAGGGACGACGCTCCGGCTTCGGATGCCAGCACTCAATCATGACGGTGTAGCTGGAGAAGGTGGAGAAGGAGGGGAGGAGTCAGAGGAGGAAACAGGAAGTAGCCTACTGTGTACTTCATACTTCATTACCAAAATAATAGCAATCACTCCAAATACCTTACATCATATTACATTCAATTGGCACAGGTATAAGAACTAGCTGATTTATTGATCAGTCAAAGTTAGCATGGTGGCTACTTTAAAGTTTCTTTTATGTTTCTTGCAGGAGCAGTGGTAGATTATCGCTTTACAAGAACTTTAATGACACTTTGTTGTGTTTATAATACAAGAAGTTAATAACAATAAAGTCTGATGCTGAACTCGGAACAGCTGCTATTGCTAATGCTAGCTATGTAGCATGAGCTAAACTAGCAAGAAAGCAAAACGCTGCCTTGATGTCTGGCAACTTGTGGGTAGGTTTTTATTACATTTTGATTTTAAACAAAGAATTGATTGTAATTAATGTGCTTTGTATTTGTTTTCACTCCATGCTAACGTTTGTTTGACTCAAGTCCAGCGGCCCAACATATCCCAGAATTCACTGCACTGTAACTAAGTGTAATTACAGGAAACGTTTGAATATAAATTTATTGTGTTTCAGCTCAGTTCATTTCTTAAAACCAGAGGTTTTTCAAAACAAAAGCTGTATCCTCTGAACTGGGACACGACACAACTGGGTCATTTATTAGCGCTACAGTCACATATTTGTTTGTCATTTTATTTGTGCAATAAGATGTTTATCATGGCGCATTCCTTCCTCTTTTAAATTTCCCATAAAAAAGTAAATCATTTTGAACTTTAAGTTATTATTACTATTATTTTTTTAAGGTTTTCATTCCAAAGCGCTTCCACAGTTTTATAGTTATTTTCATCACTCAGTAGCCTGGAAACCTACTCAAAGTTATTCCTCCCTCACAGACTCTGTGTACACAAAAAGGTCTGATAATTATTTTAACAGCACTCACAGATAAGTTGGAGTCGGACTGGGCCTCATGTTTTATCACTGTCCAGCTAGAAACTGTTAGAAACCATATCTGACATTGACATTTTTTTTTCCTGTATCTTGGCAGAGCGACTTTATCATTGTTAGAAATAAAAAAAAAAAAAACTGTCCCATTATCACATGTCTAGAGATTCAGCTCTCAGCTCTCTCTGTGATCAACAGCCAAGAATTATGGGAATGTTTGCAGACGTGCATCACCTCCTGATGTCTCTGTTTAATTTACAGCTCGGGAACGTTGGGCCTCATCCTCCCTCCCTCACCTGAACACTCCCACTCCCCTCCAATTTCCACACTACACACTCACACACAGACACTCACACACACATGCAGCGCACCTCATGATGTTATCTGCACGGTGTGAGCTCACACTTGGCCTTCACTTCACAGGACCAGCGGGTCAGACTTTAATGGATAAGGCCATTTCAGATACTGTAGTGTGAGGTGAGTGGATGTGTGCACCTCACTGATACTGATGCACTTTCTTGTGACTTTTTCCTTTATATGTTCTTATATGACATTTTTATATATATTTTTTTTCCTGTACATAGTATTATTCTTACCTTTGTATACATGTAAATAGTATTTTGGTGTCTTTCTATGTCAACTGTCTTGGAGTTATGTTTCTGTTATGTGTGCGTTACATTTACGCACCTTAAAAACAAACCCTTTCATCACTCACTTCCACAGAGCAGAGGTCGCTCTTATTTTAACCAATATATTTTATTGGAGGAAAATATTTATTTTTCCTAAACTTTCTAAAATCCAAGGTTAAGTTCAGAGTAACCTGAAAAAGTACAAACAAGCAGCAATGCACAGATGTTGACACTTTCATTAAAGGTAAAAGTTGTGCATGGTGTGGCCACTTTTACTTACAGGCGTGTGCAGTCGCCTTATGGATGACTAACGAATAACGTTGCTTAACTGTGCAAACAACTTTTTTTTAGATAAAATAATTGAAGAGAACAAAAGGAAACCTCAGCACTGCCAACAATGACCTGGCTGATGTTTGGTCCTCAGGAGCAGGAACTACCATGGCAACAAGTGCTTAGCAACAACACGAGACAAACACAAAATAGATGCTACACTGGCGTTTTATCTCCAGCTCCAAATTAAATTATGTGATTTGCACTTTCGTTTGAACCTTGAAGTTTCAGATTCTCACTGACGATGACGGACGACCTGAACTTAACTTCCACTGTTTATACGTCTCCTTCACCTTCACTGTTTCTCCTCTGCTGCTTTCAGACGCTGTCTCTCTCCTGACGATGTGTTCAAGTGCAGCTCCGCCGTTTATCACTCAAACTAACTGAGCCGTGGCGCTTTAGCTCGAGGAGGTGAACGACAGTTGAAAAGTTCTGTATATATATATAGAGTGTGTGTGTGTGTGTGTGCGTGTGTGTGTGTGTGTGTGTGCACTCACAGGGCGTCGGGGCAGAACTCGGGCTGCAGCAGCCTCCTCCCCTGCAGGAGGAAGACGGTGATGTCGAAAGAGTTCACATCAGAGTACGGCGGCGCTCCGCGGGTCATCAGTTCCCATAGCAACACACCAAACGACCACTACAGGAAAAACAAAATAAGAACAATAACTCGTTATCTCACATCTTATAAAACACTTTTTATGAAGCTATGAAGCTGAGCCAAAACCACAAGAACCCAGATATATCCTCTCTGGGTTCCTGATGCTGTGATCAGGAGGTGAGCTCGCCGAGGTCGTTATTGAAGCAGCATTTCACGACTTGCACACCTGCACACGTGTTGTTCTTGGCTACTAAACTGTATTTAATCTCAGCTGCAGCAGTTGTGAGCAGGAAAAGTGAACTCTGGAAACACACTCTGGAGCCAATAACTTGCAGCGTAAGGTTTGTGGCATTAATCTTGCATATCACAGAAACACTCATTTGACACTGAGCCACATGCATTTACAGTAACTGTTATAACAAAAACAACATTAACATTAACATCAACATTATTTTAACTTTGACTTGATTTCATGATTTATGATGATTAGAGTTAAGTATTTAGCAAAACTCCATACAGTCGTTACACTGCGACTGTTACAGCTATAAATGCATTTGAAATTCACCTTGGTTTCTGTTTTTAGCAGCTTATTGAAGTAAAGGTCCGAACACTGGGTTTAGTTGCTGGTTGTTTCATGTGTGTTAAAATACACACACTAATAATTTCATTTTCAGGTAGATTCCTCTTTTTATTCCTATTACAAAGGTTAACTGTGGTTTACTTCTCACTGTCATATGTTTGTAAGAGATAAAAGATATCTTTCTGTATTTCTGCCTCTGTATGTCAATGGAGTGGGCGGTCCTAGCTCAGTCTAAAGCGTGATTGGTCAGAGCGGAGGAAAATGGCTCCTCACCACGTCGGACTTGGTGGTGAACTTGTGGGTCTGCAGACTCTCCAGAGCCATCCACTTGACCGGCAGCTTGACTCCGCTCTTGTTGTGGACGCTGTAATATTCTTTATCGTAGACGTCTCGGGCCAAACCGAAGTCTGCCACCTTCACCGTGTAGCTCTCATCCAACCTGTCAGGAGCAGGAGCAACGGTTAGTGAATGACATCTGAGGTTATACGATCTGATATATTTATGAATGAATAAACTTGGGACTCACATGCAGTTCCTGGCAGCGAGGTCTCGGTGCACAAACTTCTTACTGGCCAGATACTCCATCCCTCGGGCCACCTGCAGCCCGAAGCCCATCAGATCTTTCACTGTCGGGTTCTGGGAGAAAAACACAACAACAATCAGCCAACTCGATTGTGATGCTTTGACTTCACCACAGATTCATTCATGCATCTGAACATCCGCGTGTCCTCACATGGGCTTCGTCGCGGATGAAGTTGCGCAGGTCTCCGTGCTTCATGTAGGGCAGCACCACCAGCGGCGAGCCCTCGGGCGGCAGGCAGATGCCCAGCAGAGAGAGCACGTTAGGGTGGCTGAAGTCCTTCATGATGATCCCCTCCTTCAGGAACTGGGACACCTCCTCCAGATCTGTGATGCCTGGGAACAAAAAAAAAAAAAAAAAATCCAATTTCAAGATTTAATCCATCTGAAAAGTCGACTCCTCTGCTGCTGCAGACGTGTCTTTGACCTTTTGGCCCCGTGATGTCTTTTCTAAAACCTTTAAAAGTTCTTCTCATTAAGTTAGAAACATTCTCCGAAAGGACGACGGCTGCTAAAGAGCAACTCTCTTCTCTGAAGGTCACTCCTCATAAACCTTCAGGGAATAAGAGCAGAACACCCTCACACAGATCTGACCCAGGACCAGGTCCCATTTACCAATTGCCTCCCCTCTCTCTGATGCCCTGCTGCACTTTGGCCTCCACTGTCTCTGCTTTAATCTGGTTAGATGAGACGGGAGGAACCAGCTCATCGGCCTTTGGACCAAGAGACGACATTTTGGTTTTGAAAATTAAAGCAGACAATGAGGTCATGGATTTTCCTCCCTCGGTTTTATTATCATCAATAACGTCCTCGGTCATTTTCCTTTCAGCCGCCTCTCGTAGATGGAAGCATCGACTCAAGACGTCTCAGAGACAAAAAAACTCAAAACAATGACACGACGCCTCCAGAGGAAACCTAATAAAAGGTTCAAACCCCAGAGGACTGAACCCTCAGCAGACAGAGCAACACACACACATCACTCCTGCATCAATCTCCCTGCTGCCACTGACAGGTTACACGATTAGACGAGGCCCTAATGCCGTCCTCACCATCAGACGCTCGTTCATCACCATCATCTCAGGCTGCAAAGTAAAAAAAAAAGGACAGAAAAAAGGGTTCGGGGCCCTGAAGAGCGTCGTGATGTCAGACAATACGGATGACATATCAGCTGATGTTGGAGGCAGACATCACAAATACATTTGGACATGAATAAAGGTCCATTTTCATTAATGAGAGATCGTTACAACGAGATGTTAACGAAACGTCAAGCAGCACTCAAACTGGTTCAAACTGGTTTCCAGTGTGACTGATCCACATAAA
Organism: Caranx ignobilis; assembly: GCA_021432705.1. Lineage (NCBI taxonomy): Eukaryota > Metazoa > Chordata > Actinopteri > Carangiformes > Carangidae > Caranx > Caranx ignobilis. The sequence goes on along the minus strand of JAFHLA010000021.1, from coordinate 117,812 downwards.
AACCAATCTAAGTATCTCACTGTAAAAAACAGAAACACTCAGCATCACAAAATCACTTCAACTGAGAAAACCTGAGAAAAACAAACTAGATTTGTAATGTAAAGCTGCTGCTGTAAAAACAGAGCTCAGTCTGATCCTGAACACACAGTCCACACCTACAGCAGCTTTAATAACACCCTGTTACATTTAAACAACAGAATATGGTTCCTCTCAGCCTGGACAGTGCCACAGAGAGACACAGTCCAGCAACGGGCTGAAATGATGATGAAACAATGACAAGAGATAAGATAAAAACAGAAGACACACGCTGAGACATCTCACTATAAGGCCTTTCTAAAGGAGTCTAAATGAGGAGGTCTCTGCTCTGGTTCATCCTGAAGCTGTTTGATTCCCAGGCCTGGGGAACTTTCTGGGTGGAGTGTGCATGTTCTCCAAGACTCCTCCAGCTTCCTCCCACAGTCCAGAAACATGCAACATGCGACATGCAACAGGCAACACTGGGTTGATTGAGTGTGTGTGCATTGTTTGTCACTGTATGTGTCCCTGTGTGTCCCTGTCTGGCTCCAGCCGCCCCCCCACCCCACCCCACCACACCCTGCACAGATAAGCTGTGTAGACAATGGATGAAACTTCCTCACTCTTTTGTCCCCAGTGAGTCAGCAGAGCTTTGGTGACTTCAGTGTGACCATGATGTGTGTTAATGAGGTTGTGTGTGTGTGTGTGTGTGTGTGTTATACTTTGTACTCACGGTTCAGGGACTTGACGGCGCAGTGCTGCTTCTGTCCTTCGGGCTCGAGCAACGTTCCATGGAAAACACAACCGAAGTGACCTGCAGGTTACAACAAGACGCTGCATCAGTGTTAGTCTCACACACACACACACACACAGAGTTCAGAGGCTCCTGTTCAAACCTGTAGAGACTCTTCACTTCCCCACATTAAAATCATCGAGCTTCAAGCTGAGACGTCCATGAACTTCAGTCCCACAGGAGCCTCATCAAAGGTTCGTTCTGTCTGACAGGGAGGATCCTGCTCCTCTGGAAACACTCTGACCAGGGTGGAGGCAGCACCTGCACACCTGCGCGCCTCCACCTCCGCTGTGTTTAAGGTTGTTCAGCCGCTGATCTGAGTCTCAGCGTTGGCTGATAAGAGCCGATGTTAAACTGTCTGAGTCGTCTTTGGTTGATCAGGTTCAGGCTGTGGGTTTATCTCACGCTCCACACACTCTGCGGGACGGAGTGTGTCATTGTTTATTACAGGCTTTTACCCTTTTATTTAGTTTGACGTCTGACGTCAAGTCGGAAAATCGGAGATGATGCCTGAATTTCCGACCTGTAATTTCCGAATTTAACGCCGTTCAACTCATTTTTCACAACTCGGAGCTCGAGTCGTCTTGAATGCAGCATAAAATTTCAACAGATTCCTACTCGAGTGCTGTAAACGCAGAACTTCACAGGACCTGTACAGGAAGTACAAAAAGTGTACACACACAAACTCTTATTGGTTTGATCACATATTGATCAGCCCCCACATGTGATCAGAGCTGATCGTTGAATGCAGCCTGCCACATGGTTACACTATCTTTAAATGAGATGCAGCTGATTGCAATCCATGACAGAAACGTTCACACTCGAACCCTCGGAGCAGCAGCATCATCTTCATCTTCGTCATCATCCATTTCGACAGACATCCAGACTCTGCCTACCCCCCTTGTGGCCCCCGTGGCCCCTGATCATATCTCTCTCCTCCGTGTCTCTAAATCTTGCCCATACATGGAAACAGTGAGCTGCAGCATGGCAACCAGTCTAAATTACCCACTGTGCTTTGCAGCAGATGAGAGAGAGAGATGTTTTCTGCGGGGGCCATTTTTGGATAGTGTGCACTTAGCATACTTCATTTATGTCTCAGCTTTTCTTTTTCTTTTTATTGAAGCCTCCTTCTTCTCGTCAAAGGCCACTGTGATTAAGATGCGAGTGTCCTGCTGCCAGTTGGCTCAGCCACCGCAGAGAAACAACCCAAAATCAGATCAAAATATTTCTGTCCACTGTTTACACTTACAAAACGAAAAAAAAAGAAAAGAAAAGTTAAAGTTCGGAGCAGCAGAGAGGATTTTCATATTGTGTGTGTGTGTGTGTGTAGCTGCTTCTGGAAACAACCATGTCTGACCTGCTGGAGCCAGTTCTCACACTCTTTTGTGAGTTAACACTGATTTTACTAAAGTTACCATCACAACAACCCCCCCCCCACTCCTCCAGTAACCCAGTATGAAGCTTCACTCATTAATAGCCCACACAAACTAATAGCCTGATGCCAAACCTCACTGAGTTATCGTGCATTTATTGAATTATATCTTCTCTTTAAGACGCAAGGTCCTAACCCCAGACTGGTGTGGGTGTGGGTGGAGGTGTGTGTGTGTGTGTGTGTGTTTGTGTGTGTGTGCGTGCAGGAATAAAATGAGCGCGGCGTTTTCCTATCACGTCCTTGCAGATGGCTGCAGGTGTTGGATTACGTCTCCCGACAATGGACCCTGGGAATACTAGCTGTGAACAAATCATCCTACGCCACTTTAAAAAATCCAGGGGGGGGGGTTTGTGGGGTCTCTCTCTCCTCTGATGTTGAATTCGATCCGTGGGTTTGAACCAGCGACTTAAATGTGGAGGCGATCTCTGCGGAGGCGATCAGACCAGGCTCTCTGTGGGCGACTGCAGAGCTTTACATAAATCCTGAATTAAACCTGAGCTCGATGAACGATAGCATCAGTTACAGGCCCAGCGGGAACGGGTTTAAACTCTTTCTCTATTTTAGCATCTGAACATTTGAGATGATGGTTGTTAAGTTGTTAAGATCCACTCTGAAGCACCTGAGATCCACGATCACACTTTGTGGTTTTCACTCAGTGATGCAGAATCAGCTCAACATCAGCTGTTTATACGTGTCAGTCAATAGCGAAAACAAACTGGACTTTAACTGGTGTTTACAGCCAGAAAACAAACATCAGGCCACAACGACTCCTCTGTTTGTTCGACATGGATCCATGTTATATGATATGAGCATTTACACATTATAAATATGTGGAGGAACTTACTCTATTACATCAGTACTTTCTGTGTTAACTGACACTTTGCTTCTTGTCCTCGTGTCTTTTATCACTTTGTTTTGTTTTTGTTTAACTAAGTTGTTGTGTAAGTTATGATCATCATCAGTATTGATACGAGCTCTGTGGATGCATCAGTAGATGATCATATATCAGTGACCGGTCGGCCGATCGTTCATGCTGAAGTTTCTACATTGTTACTCATGATTATGCAGACACACTTGAAGCTGTGGTAAAAGGCTGTAATCTGCTTTATGATGCTGGAGAGTCACTGCATCACTGTCATGTGACCTAAGTCCTGCTCCTACACTGGGCTCATGATCACACACTTCTCTGTGTGCCTTAAAAACTTTAATTTCCACCTTAAATAAACCTCTGATTTGCTCCTTTCCTTTGTATTTAGCAGCTTGTAGCTCCAACATATAGAAAATGATGTAGAAAAGGAGAAAATCGCATTACGGGTTTCTGGGACTGACCTCGGCCAATGACTTGGTTGAGGTGAAGCAGCAGCTGCTCCCTGGCGATCACCACATGCTGCACCTCCGTCAGCAGGTCCGGGTGGAGACAGGACGGGTCTATGTGGACTGGCGGCATCAGCAGAGGCGACACCAGCTCGCCCTCCATCCCTCCGCCCAGCGCCCCCAGTCGGGGCGACAGCAGCTCTCCGTTGCCTCCGTAGATAGGAGGAGCCGCCCGGCAGGTCTCGGGTCGGTCAGTGCCCTGATCTGCAGACGGGACAAGGGAAGGGGGGTGGAGGGGTCAGAGGTCAGCGACTGTATCAGCAAGGCCCTCCAGAGGTCAAGGTCTGTCACATGATCAGAGAGAGAGAGGGCTACAAAGGCAGAGAAGCAACTCGACACTGAGAACAAAGTTTGATGCTGTTAGTGAGAAAAGAAAAAATGAAAACGATCCAAACTTTATCAGCAGAGCTCAGACATGGACAGACGGAGCAGCCCAGCTCTCCCTGAGGACAAGCAGCACTTCATTAGTGACCGTCTCAGATGTTAATGTCTCTTTCAAGTCACTGTTAAAGCAGCAGGAAAATTGCCCCCCTCCCCCCGTCAGTCTGAGGGCCCCTAGGGGTCCAGGCAGGCTCAGACCACAGGTGACTCAGGTTACATCAGGTGGTTATGTTCTTATGAATCTACTATGGAGCTTCTTAAGCTGTGATTCTGGATTCAAACAACACCTGCAACATTTAGATGATCCACTATGTCATGATTTTGTATAAATATGCTGATTAATGATCAGGATATAAACTGATGAGTAACTGAGTAATGTTCATTTAAACCACATCTACTTGATGGGAGCGACAGAGATGGAGGGAAACAGTAGATAATCTCTGAATTATGAGAAACATGTGAGTTTTGGCAGAACAGATGAAGTCGTTTACTGTCAGTTCTGATGGTGATATAAGCCCAGAATAAGCAGGGAGGGGTGACACCAGGATTATGATGATCTACACTGAGGAGTTTAGAGAGTCGATCCAAAAACAAAAAAAAAACATGTGTTAGTTTTGTTAGGAGATGTAAGACATGCAGTGCTCGCACAGGGAGGGAAGCAGGTAGACGGGAGGGACGGAGGGGAGGGAGGTGGGACAGGGGAGAGAATATTGTTTTGGGGGAGGGGCTTCTCTGGTTGACGTACCCTCCAGCAGGGTTGTTCTATAGTCGACTGACTCGTGGGAGACCATTTCATTAGTGGGGCTGACGCTCCTCGCGTTAGCCAGCCTGTCCAGATGCTGGATGTGACCCCGGCCATCATACCACACCTCAGACAGATCTAGAGACAGGGAGGGGAGGAGGAGGAGGAGGAGGAGGAGGAAGGAGGAGGCAGGGTAAAAGGGTGCAGGAGAGGAGAGAGAGATAAAAGATAAAAAAGGAGGAGGAGGAGGAGGAGGAGGAGGAGGAGGAGGAGGGGGGAGAGAGGAGAGAATTACTAAGAAAGGCAAAGCGTCTGCGCCCCCGTCCACAAACGAACCTGTAAACCCACCAGGCAAAAACAAAACCCAGCAGATACACATGCACACAGGTTAGAGAAGGCAGGTGCACACACACACACACACACACACACTTAAACACACACCACACACATACACACACACACTTAAACACACACAGGAAACCTCACACACCAGCTCAAACTCAACTCACAGACTCACACAGCACTCCTCTCAAAGCAGACATACATACACACATCTGTATTTTATCATATCTTTTCTTCCTGCACGTCTCCATTCTCATCATTTGCATCTTTAAAACTTCAAATATTTCATTATTTTTTTTAGTTAAATTTAATATTTTACATATTTTCTTGCAAAAATGCATCTACAATCGACCCAGTTTGCTGAAAACATTTCATAAACCCAGTATAACCAACTACACTTCTGTGCCTGAAGCCTCTGTGCATGCACCGTCTGACCTTTGACCCTTGGGGGACCCGACTCGTTACGTCTGACCTTACCGTCGATGTGTTTATTCCTCCTCCACATGAGCAGAGATCCCAGCAGCAGCAGCAGCAAACTGACGCACACGCAGCCCACGATGAGGCCGGTGTAGTCCTGCTCCTGAGCCAGCGTCACTTTACCCAGGTGTCTGATGGAGTCGGCCTGACGCCACTGGAACAGGTGGAGTTAGATGTTAGCAACAACAGCAATTCATATTGGACCGCTGTTCTTTCTTATCAGAGAGGTCAGAGGGCAAACTGAGTTTTCCTGCAAACTCTTTGCACTTTACGCTTAAATAACATACATTTTGCTGTCAATCTGAAGCTGCACAAGTTGGTTTGACTTTGCTGTAACTCAAATATAGTTGGAAATATAGTGAATATTATAAATATGTCAATGAAAAGCTGCTGCAAACACCAGTCGACACAAACACCCTACGCTTGACTGGGTGAACAATGAAGTGCATTGTCCACAAGTGTGTGTGATGTCTGTGGGCTGCAGACATCAGGCAGCCACTGACTGTGAAGCTTATTAATCGTGACGACTTCACTGAAGTTAAAACTGTCTAAACATTGTCTTTTTGACTGTGAATTGCGGCGTTGTCTGGGAACAAAAGGTGCCGCTGTCGTCTGTGTGCAGGCAGATCCAGCTACATGAGCAATCATCAGCTCGCTGCACATGACACATGCAGTATGTCATGCATGGCAGATATGGTGTACACATAAGCATTTAAAAGCTATGGAGCTGGCATTCAGACATATGGTATGCAATCAGCACGCACACACACCCCATACACACATGCATCAGTCTGTTGCCAGAGTCTGGAGGCAGATTACATCAGTGATATTGCTTGTGCCATTATTAGGTTTAGTGGAAATGAGGTTTCTACTGCTGCAGATGGGATGATGTGTGTGTGTGTGTGTGTGTATAAATGAGACAATGTGGGCATGTCTGGAGGTAGAGGATATATCAATGTGTGTGTGTGTGTGTATGTAGGGGTTCATGGAGCTAAGGGATATTGGCTGACCCTCCCCAGAGATAAAAGCTTTTCTTCTGAAGGTCGGTTCACAAGTCAACAGCGATGAGGCCGATAGCGTCTGGTCTGGAGCACGCCGGTGTTTTGCCAGAGGGCGACCATTAGATATTACTTTTAAGAGGACGTCTGAGGCTCAGTGGTTTATATTAGCCTGCATTATATATTTTTATCAACCCCTCTTATTTCCTGTGAGGATGTTTGGAAGCTTGCATATTGCAGATAAAGATACTAAAGTCAAGAGAAAACCAGTCTGACTTGCAGTTTTTTTTTTTTTTTTTTTTTTTGGTGAAAGAATCACAATAAAGCAAACACTAAAATAGACTTGGAAACCTGTTGAAAGCTTTTACTTTGTTTGTATTTCCAAAATACAACTTAGTAAGATGCTGAATGGCACCGGTTAGATTGACTAACAAAGCTAAGAAGAACTAGGGCTAGCTGGTTAGCATGCTAATTTCACAGGTAGAAAAAAGAGCTAATATTGGCGTTGCTTTCCATACAGTGAAGGACTGAAGTTTGATTCTGAATGCTAACATTAGCTATGTAGCGATAGCAAAATTTACAAAGAAACAATGGAAAAACGTTTGTTGTTAATGTTCAAACTAAACATTTATTCATTCAAACATTCAACATCAGGTTGATCCCAAACTCACAACGATCCTTCGAGAAGAGCTAACAGCTGTTAATGCTAATGTTAGCTATGTAGCAATAGAAAAAATGACATGACACTAAGTTGTTTTTCTCTCTAGATCCATTTTTAAGTCTTTTTTTTTAAGATACATCTCTTTGACATTGATCAGTTGGAAAATTGACGAGATGAGCCACAGCTAGCTGGTTAGCGTGTTAAGAGTTAACATGGCGTTGCTTAATGGAGACAGTTCTCACTGAGTAAAGGAATAAATGAGCAAGCATTAACAAGCTAGGCGAGCTGGTTAGCATGTTGACTTTAGCGAAGGAAAAGATATGACAGACATGAGTAAACTATGCCAGCTCTGAATGAGTAAAGTTTTATTCTGAATTCACAATGTTTCTTCCAGACTGTTGACTTTACAGCTGTTAATGCTAATGTTAGCTATGTAGCTATAGCAACTAACTTAGGCACTAGGTGACACTAGGTTGGTTCAATTCCTACACCTATGCAGCTAACGTTGCCATTGCTTTCCATACGGCTCTGGATGAGTAAAGGAATAAAGTTTGATTCTGAACTCATAACCTGTGAGTCAAACAGCTGGTAATGCTAATGTTAGCGATGCAGCGCAGCAAGGTGGGAGGTTAAACCGCTGGAGGTCGGTACAATCCACTTTGCCACAATGACTGATGTCTTCTCTCCACAGTCTAAATCTAATGGACGTCACAGGAGGGAAACCAAAACATTTACTTCCACTTGAGCGGCTCCATCTTTAACACGAGACATGACTGGGTGCTGTACGTCCCCCGTCTTCTCACGACTCAAGAGGACGCTTGACTTATATTCAAGTGACAAGACAGCTGGATGGTGAAGCCCTCTCACTCAGCGCCTGCTGTAATAAACTCTCCCTGAGCTGGTGTTTTTTTTTTTTTTTTTTTTTTATAAGCGACTGCATTAGGACAGGAGAGTTATTGAAGTTTCCTGTAAATGATCTGGAACCCTGCAGGAATGTGGTGTTTTCCATGAACGTCCCCGAGCGCAGAATGAAGAGTTCAACATGGCCGACGGCAGGGAGGAACAGTCCTGTTACCGTGCTACACTCGACTGTCTTTACTTTTATGGCGTTTTTAACTATCAATTGACAACCTGAGAATCATTTTAATTAAAAACAGGGAATAAAAAATGATGAGGTTTCAAGACAACGCTAATCAGAACAAATCAGAAAGTACCTAGATTTGGCCCATACTTGGCTCATCTATCATCGCCGTGTGTCGTGTTATTGCTATGTGGTGAGTCGGCCTCTTCCTCCTCACAAGCAGGTGCTGTGATACAATATGAATCCTTTTATTACTGAAATTCCTTCTGAGAGCCTCACACTATAAACAGAGGGGGGTTTTCATATTTCTATTGGATGAAGCGGTTTTTGTTTAATTAAGTTACTTTTATATTATTATTTACTCGTGTGTCTCAGAGGGACAATGAGCTAGTTGTCCACCAGGCTGATGAAATTCGATCAACAGTTTAACAAACATCCTACATGGTGATCCCCAAACTACTTAAAACACACATTCAAGATTTACGGTGTGTGTGTGTGTGTGTGTGTGTGTGTGTGTGGTTGGGTGTGGATGTGTAACCTCTGGGCGTCAGTATAAAAAACACAAAACACAGCTCTCTTAATTAAAAATAAAGAAGCTGTTTTTGTTGCCCAACTGTCACACAGATGACAAAGAGATGGTGTGTGTGTGTGTGTGTGTGTGTGTGCATGCATGCATATACACACACACACACACACAAACATGTGCACAGGTGTATTTACTGTGCTCCACACCTGTACTCTAAATCTGCTGTTTATGGATCTCTATGCACGACAACCTGAACCCCGTCCAGGGTAAATACCTCTATATGTGACATTAGGGCAGAGCTCTGTTTGTTTTAATGCTATAAAATTATGTTAATGTATTTGATGAAGAGGTTGTTGCTGCAAAAACAGCAGCTCAGAGTTTGATTTGCATGCAAAACACTATGAAATATCAGTACTATTGAATCCAAGCCTGGTTATGAGATGTGAATATGTTAATATGCACATTTACATCTGTGTTTGTGTTTGTGTCCAAGTGCAGCTCAGTCTAGAGATAAAAGAAGAAAACACACCTTCCTTAAATGCAAAAATCACATTGCACATGCAAATGTGTCCGGTGGGTGTATCTGCAGGTGTACGTAGCTCACCTCCACCTGCAGCTCCTTGGCCGTGGTGGCCTGCAGCTCGGTGGGAACGGTGCACTCCAGAGTGTTTCCCACCAGAGTCAGACTCTCGCAGCTGTGGTTGGAGACAGTCAGAACCTGACACTTCATCGCCTCCCGGTCCATCCGATCACCCTGCGTCAAGAGGAGGAGGAGGGTGAGGAGGGTGAGGTGGAGAGTGCAACTTTTAGATCACCAAAAGGTCAAAGGTCACTGCTCCTTAACTATCACAAAAGCAGGAAGCTCAATTAAATTCAACTCGAAGCAATCTTCTTCTTCTTTACTGTACTTTTTGTGACATGCACAATCAATAAACAATAATCTGCAACAGTGGCCTCTTTGTTATTTGTTGTCATCTATCAAATTACAAAAAAAAAAAAAAAAAAAAAAACCGGAGGGCGAGTTTATCCGGTCACGGAGCAGCTGGGAATAACGTTTAGGCCCTGAAGCAAAACCATTTACAGAAAGAGTGAAAGCTGCAGAGGAGACAAAGCAGAGCACTGTGAGCTTCAAGTCAAACTACGACACTACGTTCACACTTTTCAGAGTCGTTGTACTGCTCTGATTTTTTTTTTATTTTATTTGAAGGACTTATAAGGGCAGCGAGAGGAATGTGAAACATATCTGAGCAGCGACGTCATCGTTTTATTTAGACACAAAAGTGGGAAAAGTCCGAAAAACTTGTTGAGGAGAAAGATCGTCCTCATCGTGACTCAGGAGACAGTGTGACTTATTCTGGTCTTGTGAGCCTCAACAACAGGGAGATGAGACACACACACACACACACACAGCTATTGTCCACATGAATGCATCTGTGTGTGTGTGAGTGTGTAATTGAGTTAGTGAGTGTTTTTAGTTTGACGGGAATCTGTGAAAGAACAACACAGACCGATTCTGCTCCGTTTGGTTCCTTCTCTCGCTCCTTTGTCAACTCTGCTTGTTCATTTTCTCTCTCTCACACACACACACACACACACACACACACACAGACATTTACACACACACTGAGAGACACGCACATAAACACACTTGTTTGAGTGCAGCAGAAGGCAATAAAGAGAATGATCACATTCCTTGCGTGACAGCTCGGGATTTTCCAATTTGACACAGAGTAGAGGCTCGCACCTGTTCCTGCTCTCTCTCTCTCTCTCTCTCTCTCACACACACACACACACACACACACAGGCTGCATGTACATCCAAGCTGCAGAGATGCATCATTAAAGTCATTACAGAGCCGTCACTGTGACACCAGTCGCTCTAAATAAAGCGCTGTGATGATAATCGGGCGCGAGATGCTTCTCACTCTCCCGTGAACCAATCGGTGGCGATAAAGGCCTGGACTCCAGCCAGCGGCCGCCATCCTTCAAGTGCCGCCATACAGCTGTGGATCTGTCAGTCACAGCTAAATATTTTTTTTAATCTTTTTATTTTTTTATAAGGGGATCTGTTCTTGGCAGCCATGTTGGAGCTGCAGTTTATCAGATGGCGCTAAATGAGCCCCAGCATTTTGTACCCCTCCCCTCACCCCCCCCAGAGGCCATGGTCGGGCAGGGTTATCAGATGGCGTTAAATGTGGCCTGTTTCAGTACCATGCCTTGGTACATTCCCCAACTGCCCCCCTTGGGGTAGAAACTGGGGGTTTGTCTGAGCTGAAAAAGAGGGATGAAGGGAGGGAGGGTTGAGGTTGGTGGATTTAGCATCAGGGCCAAGGTCATGTCTGGGAAAAGAGAGAAAGAAGAAGAAGAAAAAACTGCCAGGATCCCCTGCGAGAAGTTCAACACAGCTGCTACGAACCGTCGAGCTGCAGTCAACAAAAAAGAAAAGAGAGGAGAAAAAAAAGAAAAGAAAAGAAAAGAAAAGAAAGAGGAGAAATGTGTATTTCATTGTGTTGTTCAAACAGGCTCTGGGGACCACGGGGACTTGTTTGAAAAGCGGCATTAATATGTCAAGGGCTTTGACCTCGGCAGCCAGAACAATACAAGTCGACAGAAAGAGAGAGAGAATACACAGAGAGGTATAGGAGTGGATGAAGAGGGAGGGGGTGGTGGTGTTGGGGGTGTAAACGATGGGAAACAGACTCCACTTCCTGTTTTTCTTTCTGTATTGTTTCCTTCCCAACTTGACCCAGACCCTGCACGACTGGACGTGTGAATGTGTCAATGTGTGGAGCAGAAGGAGGAGGAGGAGGAGGAGGAGGAGGAGGAGGAGGAGGAGGCGAGGTGATGACCGGTGGAATCGAACATCAACCTGGATCCAAACGGAGGCGTTCGAGCTGCAGCATCTCCTTCAGATTCACAAACTTTACTCCAGATTTTATTTTCTCAACAACTTCTAATCTGGACACCTCCGGTTTCTGCACCTGCTGCCACTGAATCAGCCTGTATTCAGAAACAGAGCCTTAAAACCAGCCCTCAGGACTTCCTGTCACTTTGTGATGTCACAACTAAGCAGTCACCAAAGCCCCGCCCACCATCTGGACCTGTACCATCCAACAATTTGCAGGGTTTGGTTTCTCTGAAATCTGCTCTGTTTTTGATTGGGTCAGTCAGAAAACAGTCAGCCAATAAGAAGCAAGAGGCTCAGAGCCTTCTCTCCTCTGATTGGCTGACACCGACCTGTTGTCACTAGAGCCCCAGAGATGAGTTTTGGCTCTTAAAACCACATATATATCTTTTTATGGATCAACACTACCTTGAGCTCCACGATGCTCTTGTTGTCCTTGGACGTGAGCTTGGGGTCCTGGAACAGAGGGTCCTCCACGTAGATCAGGTCCCACTGGTCGGTGGAGTAGCCGTCCAGGACGAACGCCACTTTGGTGACCACGGGGGGCTGCAGGGCCAGTTTAGCCAGAGAGGGCGTGGTGCACTGGATGGACGTCCTGTTCTCACCGTACACACAGCTCTGCAAGTAAACACAACGTCAGCACACACACACACACACATACACATAGAGAGGCATAAAGACGTACAACACCTCCAGGTTTCAGTCAGTCACAGTGAGGAGCAGTAATCCTCTGATTGGCAGCTTGTTTTATACCCAACACTGCTGCGTTTGCATGTGTGGCCCGAGGGCACAACAGAGCTTTATCTCAGGTTGGATTGAGCCCAGGTAAAGGCCTCCCTCAGCTTTTGTGCTCATTAGGCCCCCTCCAGAGAGAAAACAGAAAACAGCCTAAGTCTCTTTTTATTGAGGTGTGGCAGCGAGCATGAGGAGAGATTACTGCTGAGGTCCACGTCTTCTCTGTCTTTTTTTTGTGTGTTTGTGTGTGTGTTGCCGTGTGTGATTATTAGGGGAATTAAACTGTGCAGTGTTTCTGTGGCACCGAGCCAGAGACTCATGTAAGTGAAGCTGTGCAGAAAGGAAAGTATGGCAGAGGTTACATAAACACTACGCAAGATACATGGAGATACCAGGAAGTATCTGACCTCATTCAACTGTTTAGTCAGGAATACAGTTAAAAACTTAATTAGCTGGCACATCCTCGAGTGTATAAAGGTAGACGTGTGTCTTAAAGCTCCATACGGTATAAAGGTAGACGTGTGTCTTAAAGCTCCATACAGTATAAAGGTAGACGTGTGTCTTAAAGCTCCATACGGTATAAAGGTAGACGTGTGTCTTAAAGCTCCATACAGTATAAAGGTAGATGTCCATGTGTAGTGTGATTATAAAGCAGCTCTAGGTTCTATATTAATACTGTGAAAGTATCAAAGCCTCAGTCCACAGAGAAATGCACACAGCCTGTATTCAGACACTGAGCCTTAAAACCAGCCGTCAGGACTTCCTGTCACTTTGTGATGTCACTACAAAGCAGTCACACCAAGCCCCGCCCTCCACCTTCCAACACTTTGCAGAATTTGGTTTCTCTGAGTGTTTTATTCTGAAATCTGCTCTGGTTTTACTGAATCCATCAGAAAACAGTCAGCCAATCAGAAGAGAGGCTCAGAGGCCTCCTCTCTTCTGATTGGCGGACACTGACCTGCTCCAGAGCGAAGCTAGGAGGACGTTTTGGTTCTTAAAACCACATATACCAAGACAAATAAAAAGTAGAAAACAAGGGTCCTTTAAGACTCTGCCTTCTTTTTTTGTCTCAGCGTTAAGTCTGACGTTATGTTACTATTAATAAACCATGCTCTCCGTGTTCACTGATGAACACACAGATGCCCGAGGGTTCACAGAACATCTGCATTTTGTTTCCCTGTGGTGTATTTCTCTGATTGAACTATATACAGTGCAGCGCAGGCCTGTGTGTGGACCAGTGGGTGGGACCTGTCGACAGCTGGGCAAGAAACAGTTGTGCTAAATCCAGACTGGAGCTTTAAGTGCGCAGCAGTTCAACGTTTGAAATCTGCCAAACGTGTAAAACGCAGCCCATCTCGCCTCGCCAGTTTTTAATGGAGACGTGTCGTGTATTCGTGTACACATGTGCAGCACATGGTGTTGATGAGGGGTTGAAAAAAGTTGTTGTTGTTGTTGCTGTAAAAGTCAAAGTCGAACACAGTAAACAGTTTAAAGTCACTGAGCCGTCGTCGACGGGGCTTTTACAAACAGTGGGAGTGGGAAATCTGTGGAGACGTAAAGGGAACAAATGAAGCGGGGGCAAAAAGCAACGTTCCCAGAGACATGAGCCTCATTACACAAATTAGATGATTGTGGGGATGTGGAAAAATGTTGTCGCGAACACGACTTCACAACACGTCAGCAACGAGGTCAGCTGTGATTTTAACATGATCCATCATCCTCCTCGTCTTCCTGTCACACACACTCGCCTCGCGTTTAATGTCAGGACTTGTGCTTCTGTGGTTAAAACAGATGTGGCCAGATGTGTTGGTTTATTCTTTATGCAAAAGCAAATATCAGCAAGAGGCCGTTTAAAGTCGACACGGACACTTTGTGCACTGCGCACAAACCGGACTTGTTTGGATCAGTGTTGATATTTGCCCTGAGGGAACAGCCGCCCCAGCCTCTGTTTACCTTCTGGGCTACAAAGGTGTGTGTGTGTGTGTGTGTGTGTGTATGTGTAAGTCGATGCGGACAGGATGTAAATAAAATACTCATCTATGTGACTCCTGTGACCTTTGAACACAACACACGCCTTCACACTGATGGATTCATGTCGCTGGACGCCCTGGTTTCGAGTCAGATCAATAACTGAGTCGCCGGCTGCTGCTGCGTCACATCTGTCCCTCTGTGTATAAATGCAAGTTTAATACCACACTTTCTTCTTCTTGCACTGAAGACAAACACGGCTCAAGGTCTCGGCGTGCAGGGCGCTGGTTTGAAACTTGGCTCGGACGTGACTTTCCCTTTTCTGTTCCTGTTATTAGTCGTCTCAAAATACCGTCGTCCTCGGAGGCTGGACGAAGCCCTGCAGCCTCTGGACCTGAGCTGAGCTCCGCTCCGACATTAACGCACCATTTTCTGCTCGAGCTGGAACAATTTGGGTGATTTCCCATGAGATATTCTGTATTTGTGTTGCCTTTTCCTGTTTCAAAGCACTTTGTATGAGTGTTTCTCTCCTGACACCTGCAAATGTTTTCTTCCTCCTCCTTAAACTTGAACTCTGGTTGTTGTTCTTTAAGATCATAAAGGAGCTGAACTTGCAGAGCGACATTTTCATCGTCAGCAGGTTTTTAACTTTTGCTTGTTTTCAGTCCACTAGTCCAGGCTGTTAACATCCATTATGACTGTTTCTCATATACATAAGTCAAACCTCATCCCTCATCCTCCACCCCTGTTCTCTGAAAACAGGTATAACCGTCGACTGGCCGTTGGCCACGTCTATAATGTTGATTTTATAGGTGAAGATAAAGAAACAAAATAAACAAACTTCAGTTCATCATGTTGCTGTGACATAAACCAGGAGGACGAGGACGTGTCCTGGTGATGAATCCAATACAAACTGTGATAACGTCTCATTCATTCCTACTGTGAACTACAGAGAAGCTGCAAACAATACAAAAAAAAAACCTACATGTTGAGAATAAAATCAACTCCTCTCTCTATTATGATGCATCAGGATCACCATCGACGTCCTCAGCTGCAGTTTATGAGGCCTTTGTCTTTTTTTCTCAAAGGGTCGACTTCAGTCTTAAAGTTTCACATTTTATTCTCAACTTTTCTGCTTTATCCTCAAAAGTCAAACTTAAAATGATGATCCTCGTCAACTGAGAACGAAATTCCACTTAATTGTCAGCATTTCAACTTTTTCCTTGATGTGCATGAAGAAAACAACTCATTCATCTCCTTCATAGCTCAACAATGGTTCATTATGTCTATGACTGCTATACTGAAGTTTAGCTTTCTCCTGAAGGAGCGACCCGACAGCAGCGGTAGGCGTGATCGTCCTGTCAAAATATGGCGGGGGGGGGCGATCACACCTACGCAACATCAGCTGACACTTCTGAAGAAGTTACACCAACATGAAACATGTCAAGGGAAGAAAAGAATCGCTGTAAAAAAGCCAAACTCACGTTTCATCTTGTGACACTCAACCAAACCAAAGAAGAAACGAGGACTCTGAGGTTTCAGCCACTGAACTCAACTGCTGAGAACATGTGTTATAGAAAGAAAAAAAATCTGCTGAGAGCAACATTTGTTGTTATGAAAAAAAAAAAAAAAAAGCTTGACGAAACGGTGGTGATTTGACTTCCAACACTCGGACTGATCTCCGAGCCCCCGGGGAGCAGCAGCAGTAGCAGCTCTGTTCAACTTCCTCCTGCACTTCCCAGTCCTTCTCCCCCGTGAGCTGTAGCGGTCCAGATGGACACACACACACATACATTTGCACGAGCATAGAGACATAAACACATCTTGGACACACTCGTGCTTATGAACAGTGTGTGTGTTGGGGTAACGTAGGGTCGCCTAACAAAAGCAATCCAATTAACCTCCCCACACACATCCAATAAGGAGTGAGGAGAGAGGAACTGGAGGGTGAACACCTCCTCCTCACCCCTGCCGCCCCCCTCCTCGTCCCAGGGGGAGTGGAACGGCGAAAGGAAAAATATCCTGTGAATTAGTGGAAACCTCAGTCAGTTTCATTGTTCGGCCCATGTCTCCTCTCATTTAGGGCAGAGGAGGTGAAGGGCCGTGGGTCGGCAGCAGCTGTAAATACAATCGGGCAGCGAGCGGCTCAAGTGCGGTTGGGTGGTTTACTGCGGGGTGGAGGGGGGTGGGGGGGTGGGGTGATGAGAGAACCAGCAAACCCCTCCTGCCCCGACCCTCCGCCGTCCCTGAAGGATCGTTACTGCAACAGGCTGCGAAAAAAAAAGCCAAGTCACTGCGGAGCTCCCACGATCGCAACGGCACCACTGTCACATCGACAGTGAATCACGACGCACGACTGAACTCTGATCATTAATCTGCAAAAAACCTCCTGATGAACCCAAAGGTTTTTCAGGGTAGTGAATTTTACCGTATCATAACAATATTGTGCATTGAGTTATGAACCTGTGGCACATGCACCACGTCTGTCTCAGGCTCGTCCTGCTCTGCTGATCGACCCTGAGGTCACAGCATCACTACAGCAGCAGCAGCAGCAGCAGCAGCAGCAGCAGCAGCTTCCAAACCACAGAAAACGACCCATTCACTGCTAATTAGTTGTTTGTTTTTAACATCTGTTTGAGCGGCTGCATCTGCTGCTCACTTGTCTCCACGTCACACTCTCACCCAGCAACAATCCTCTTTTATTCTGAAAGGATCTCACAGACAATGCACAGATCACTCAGCCGCTCGGCTCGGTTTGTTCACACGTTGTCGACGATGACACAGACCTGCTGCTGCTTTTTATAGCCGCTCCTTCTCATTGATAAATTTAAACAACAACAACAGGGGGGGAAAAAACGCAACTCACTCACTTTCATTCACTTCCTTCTCTCTGATCGTGCCCCTCCCTCCCTACCTCCCTCTCTTCACAGCTGTGGAGGAGCATGGGAAAGGAAAAGAGGCTTCACGAGGCATTCAGGTGTCAGCTGGAAGGATTTACTTCCTGCTGGGATGAGATAGGAAGACGAGTCCGACTCCACACAGGCCGGTGACAGGTGTCTGGACACTGAACGCCAACTCCAGTTCAACACAAAACTTTAAACGTGTGGGCAGAAACTCTGGTTTACTATTTTTTGTTGTGTGTGTGAATGTATATATACATATGTCTGTGTGTGTGTGTGTGTGTGCCAGCCTCTCACCATGATCATAAAATTAAAGAAAAAAAAAAAATCTCTTTCATGTTTGTGGGAAATCTGAGATTGGCTGAGACCAGGCTTTAGTGGAGATCTGAGGGGCAGATATCAAGTCAACACTCTGCATGTGTGTGTGTGTGTGTGTGTGTGTGTGTGTGTGTGTGCTCTATAACTCCAGCTGAGACCCCTGAACCTCTGCTGTTCAGGCAGCTCTTTGGTTTCTTCGTCTTCTTTCCAATCTCATCTCACATTTACATTTTCCTTTCTTTCTTTCCTTTATGTAGTTTTTCAGTTTTAACTGATGAAGAAACGCTCGTCAAAGATCCTCTGCTACGACAAAGATGGCTCACTAGGTGGGCGTGGTGAAGACCTGCTGCTGTTGCTGCTGCTGGTCTCCTAAAGGGGCGGGGTCATGGTGTAACCCACGCGACACAGATACCGACTCATCGCGGGGCGTCTTGTTTCTAAACCGTCTTTGATGGTGTTTTCTTCCTGCAACTTTAGCCATTTACAGCAAAGCATAACATTTACACTAAGCTAATCTTCTTCTTCTTCTTCTTCTTCTTCTTGCATTATGCAGCAGCTGATGTCCTGATCAGCTGCCCCTGTCTGGAAACAGCGCGTCATCTCAAGAAGTCAAACTGGACAAGACACACATCAGCAAGTCAGAACAGTTTTGCTCTGTGCATTTAGTTTAAGTCTTACAGTAGTTTTCATTGACTATAATAAAAACCCTGTGAGTGTTCCTGAACGCAGCGCTGGCAAAAGCCTCTCGTCTCTATTTTGAAGGCCTGAGACAATAAGACAGTTATATTGTCCCTTCCCAGGCCGCAGCACTAACTCATCCCGTTTACTGGAAAGAATTTAACAGGCGACAGCTGGGGCCCGACGGGGCATGATCCCATCCTAAATCATTAGTAACGATAGCCTTATTTTATGCAGGCTGCCCGCTCCGTGCACTCCCTCTCCTCTCTCTCTCCTCTCCCTCTCTCTCTCTAGGAAGCCACGTTTGTTTCCCCGTCTTCTCTCTGCTCTGTTATTCCAGTTTAACATGAATAATAAACTACTGGGGCAAAGGTTCACTTCCATTCAATAGGCTGCTTTAACATTTTTGTTTTTTTCTTTTAAAGATCATCACAGCGTGTGTCGTCAAGTTGAAAGAGCTGCTGAACTCTGCTGCGGCAAATAGAAGGTGACACATAAAGAAAATGTTAACACATGCTGCACATCTAAGATTACAGGCTCCATCGATCCATCATCACACCCTGTAAACTCAGCTCTGACCTTCACGATGAAAACCGAAAAAAGCCAAAGCACAAGAAGAAGAAGAAAGAGAAGAAGAAGAAGAAAGAAGAAGAGAAGAAGAAGAAGAAGAAAGTTTCTGATACTGTTCTTCCTCCTGATTGGCTGAGAGGTGTCACATGACATGACGCTCAGTTCCAGTCCGTTAACCTGCGTTCTGAGTCACTGAGCAAAGTGTGTTGAACAGCAGGTAACCATAGCAACGGTGACTCTCTCTTTGTCCTGGTTGTGTTCGTCACAGGTGAAACACAAATGAGCACAAGTTAAACCGACAACACCTGAACGCAGCAGCAGCAACAACAACAACAACAAGTAAACAACTGCTGACAGGCCTGAGCTCTGTTGGTGCAGCTGTTTCTGACTTTTCAACTGGTTTTTCTTTCTTCTTCTTCTTTTAACCCTTTGTTCACCCAGAGGGAAACTGACCAAACACACCCTCACACACCGAGACGTCCAGGTGTGGCAAACAAGTGCCGACTGTTTGAGTTACAGTGCTCAGAGATGTCCTGATAGCAGCTGTGCAGAAAGGGAGGGAGGGAGGGAGGGAGTGGGGGCAGTTGTAGATTTAAGTGATACAGGGGAGGTACGGGAGGAGGAGGGGCGGGGGGTTCGAACTGGCGATCTCCTGGATCATAAGTCTGGTGTTTCAGAGTCCTTCAGCTGGACTGTTTCTGTGTAACGACGCCTGAGCTCCCCGGAGAGCCATCAACTGCTGACCTGAACACAGGTCAATGACCAGGGAAAGGGAAACTGAAAGACGAGACACTGCAGGAGAGAGAGAGAGTGTGTGTGTGTGTGTGTGTGAGTGTATGAGTGTGTGTGAGAGAGAGAGAGAGACTGAGACACACAACAAGGGAGAGAGACTGGATTAGAGATAAAGGTGTGTTCTATCTGTAAGATTTGAGTCTTATTCCATGATGTGTGTGTGTGTGTGTGTGTGTGTGTGTTTACCATGTGCATTATTATCTCCTGACTGAACCTGCAGCAGCAGCAGCAGCAGCAGCAGCATGTGCCTCAGGATGACAGATAACATCATCACAAAGCACTGCTTGTCCTCAAACCGCCTCCCTAAGGCAAACATCACACACTCACACACACTCCACCTTTGTCGTGTGGGAAGTGTGTTTGTTTTTGACTCACTACAAACACTTCACCTTCGCTCTGACACTATGTGAGGAGATGTGTGTATCATGGAGCACAAACTTTTTTCTAACTTGCAACCCGACGTTTGTGTTTTTATTTTAGATTTTTTCATGAAGTGTATTTTTCTAACGGCGTGTTTTTCTCGTCTGTTTGTGGAGATCTGACTTCAGCTCGACCTGATTTGCAAACACAGGCAACAGCCAGCCTCCTGGTCGAAACGTCGTCTGGTTTCACTTTTACTTCATGATATTATCATTTATATATATATATATATATATGTTTAAAAAAAAGACCGCGAGCTTCACTTCTCTGTTTTTGGCGTCATTGTGATGAAATCGAAGCTGAGAGTCGTTCTGAGTTGACTCGACCAGGAGGTCTGTAAGTTCAGTGACAGCAGCGGCTGTTTCCAGGCTGCGTTCAGAGGCTCTGCTCGACACCAGCCAAAGAACAGATATCTGGAATATTGTTGTATTTTGCTGTTAAGTTGATTCGGCTGTTGTTGTGGAAAATATTGCAAAATCTCTGCAGCTTATTTTCTCATTAGTTAAGAAACAACAAACGAAAAAAATCCTCCAAAGCGTGACGAATACTTGAACCTAGTGTCAAAAGAAATCAACTTGAGTAAACATCTTCTAGAAATCAGTGTCATGAAAGAATAAAAACAAACTCTCAGGGTGGAAATCAAGAACAAAAGAAGAATCCAACTTCAAATTCTCCAAATTTCTCCATGTTTTTCCACTTTGATTGTGAAAGTTCAACTTCAATCACAAAACAAAAGAGCAGATTTCGGCCTCTAAGAGATCAGGAGACTAAGATCCACCTGCTCAGGTAGCATGTATATACGTTCAAAAAGCCTGGGATCAGCCGGTAGCTGCTGCTGCTGCTGCGCCGCTCTGACCTGGACGACCTTTTACAAACATTTAACACCTTTAAAACACTCGCTGTAATTTGCTCGACATAAATTTCCGACACGTTGAGGAGCTGCAGACGGCGCGCTGAAAGCCTGCTGTGTGGTGACACGGCTGGGATAATTCAAAACACCTCCAGGCCAGGCCAGGCCAGCCGAGGTATGCATGCGTGTGTGTGTGTATGTGTGTGTGTGTGTGTATCGTTTTCCTGCAGTAAGTAGAATACAGTCTGACGGAGGTGAGGAGAGCCAGAGCATCCTAAAGGCTTCGCGCTGAGTCAGAGGTGACAGATGGATCCTACACATCACACGGTGGATTTTCCATTTCCTTGTCTCTTTCTCTCCCTCTCTCTCTCTCTCTCTCTCTCTCTCTCTCTCTCTCTCTCTCTCGCTCTTTTCCATTGTAAATAGCGAGTGTCTTTTTTTGTTTTTTTGTTTTATTCCTGCTGATCGGTGTCTGGGGGCGTTTCTATGTATAATGACAATAACATTCATGTGACGCTGCGGAGGAACTCAGCCTCCTGCTCGTCATGGGATCGTTATTATCACAGGTCAGACATGTTCAATATCAGAGGATTCATGACCGACAGCTTCTGGATACGTGAAGAGTTTAGAATATATGAGAGTAAAAATGAGATCAATACATATATTATGTATTTAATGTGTATATTAAAACAACATTTCACTTAAACAAGTGGATCTTCAGAGCAATGACACCACTGTATATATCATGTACATATGTACAGCCTGTGGGACGCACAGTGTGTTTATCACACGTGTGTTTATTTCATATATTAATAGAGACTTTTTGTGCACAGACGCGTTACATGTGGAGTCACAGGAGTTACACTAAATCTGCATCTTATGAGGCATGAACGCAAAAAACACCGGAGGTTGAACGAGCGTTGGAAAGACGACGCATGAGCGAAACGACAGGAGATTGAACGACTCGACAGGAAAGAAGTGAAGATTACAGAAACACCAAAGTTATGTTCTGTTCCTGTTCCAGGAAAAGTTCTCAGACAGGATCTACTCTGCGTTTTGATAAGACCACAGCTTCAACTGACCTCCCACTGGCCCGAACGTCAAGAATTATCCATAAGTCAAATAATGGATTTAACATTGTACATGATGTAAACGCTTTGTCGTACGCACCACGTGGAAGACTTGAGCATCCTGCCCGGTGGTGAGGACCATCTGGGGCTGGAGGCCGGACTGGAGGAAGAAGCCGTGAGCCGACACCGTGCAGCCTCCACTGCAGAGGGAGAGAGAGGGAGAGGGAGGTGGTGGTGGAGGTGGGGGAGGCGAGAACGGATATTAGCCTGACCATGAGACAGAGAGACACAGTAGATTCCCGCTGGGAGGGCCCTGCTGTTAGCGTTAGCAGTTTAGCCACTCGTCACCTCCCACTCGTTTCCTCCTGCTGTAAAACCGAAGCATTAATCTGTCTCGGCTCATCCACATTTATTGTAACTCAGACCTGCCCCCCCCGATCCTCCCACCCCCCCCCGGAGGTTTTCACTCCTCGAGGTGAAGAAACAAAGCAACAGCTAAGATCTAGAGGAAAGTCAAAGTGAGCTGACGCTGACGTGCTAAGCGTTCCCCAGGTGGAGGTGGAGGTCTGACCTGACGAAGGAGCGCGACGGCTGGATGCTGTTGATGATGGGGTCCTGGTTGTAGGTGAAGAGCACGGGGGCGAGGAGCTCCACCGAGTCCACCGTCAGCTTCACCGGCTGCTCCGAGGGGACGGCGTGGGGGGGCGTCTTGCAGGTCAGCATGGTGGATGACAAGCTGATGGTGGAGGAGAGTTGAGAGGAGGGGAGGGGGGGGGCAGTGGGAGTAAGTAAACACACAGGATATATTGTTGTGTTAGTATGTACAGTGGCTGCCATTGTCCCAGACCCCCCCCCCCTTCCAACCCCCCACATTCATTAGTCTTGCACACAATCCCTGAGAAGTCCTGCTTGTGCGGGAAAAAGTGACAGAATAAGGAAAAGAGAGAGAAAAATTAGAGGAAACGAGTGAATGAAAGAGAAATCCTTGACCTCTTGACCTCTGCCCTGGTTCATAGGCAGAAGTTTACACTGCAGATCCACAGTACAACCAAACCAAACTCACTTGACATGCAAACTTTATTCTGAAGGGCATTTCCTGTTATGGTATGTTCACACCAAACGCGTCATGAGTGTCTGCGGGCGCTCTGGTCGCTGGCACCGTGCCGCATGCCAGCTCTGGCAGGCCGGCGGCCAGAGGGGCGGGACTTTCAAGGCTCTCTCAATTTCTCCCACTGTGAGGATCCCGGTCTGCAATTCGCTGCTGCTTTAGCGGCGACGCTGCTCATTTGCATAACACTGACGCTCTGGACGATTGTTGACGCCAGCGTCCATTTAAAATGAACGGCTGCCGGCTGCCAGGACGCTCCCGGCGGTTTCGGTGTGAAGAGAAAGAAAGTTAAAAAAAACAACAAAAAAACAAATCTACCTCTGGATTTTACAGGCTGCTCTCCCGACTGTCACCTCCTGCCTGTTCCCCGTGTCGAGGAAAGCTCCTCTGATGGTCAGCATCGTGTTCCCGGACTTGGGTCCGAACGTCGGGAAGATTTCGTGGATCACCGGCTCCTGGGTGAAGAAGAAACAACAAAACTGTCAATAAAACTGAATGGATTCAAAAATCTGCTGCTGTGATCAGGTGAGCACGAGTTTCTCACCACGAAGGTGAAGCCCTCCATGGTGGCGACCTTGTTGCCGGTGGTGACCTTCACCGTGTGACCTGACGGGGTGAAGTTCCCACTGAACACCGGGGAACACTGCATCTCAGTCCACCTTAAAAACACACACACACACACACACACAGAACCAGGCATTATACTGAGCCGTCTAGTGTTTATCCTAATTCAATGATGATCCGCTGCCCTGCAGGAATGCACAGAGGCCATCTTCATGTGGGACTGGGCTGGTGGTGGTGGGGGTGGGTGGTGGTTTTATTTTTTCTACCCTCATTCTTAATGAGCTTGTTTGTAGCAGAAGGGGCTTTTGAATGGGACGTGGCCTCAGTGGATTTGGGAGAGCGGAAAAGTCTGGATGCAGAGATTTTTCCCAGCAATTTTTCAGTTAGAGGAGTCATGTGTTGAAGGCGCCCAGAGAAAGGAGAGGGGTGGTGGAGGGTGGAGGAGGGGGGTCTTAACATTCTTCCTCCAACACAATAACCCCTATTAAACCTGCCCTGCCCCGATAGGATGCCAGTGCATGGGGCCCTTTATCTCGTGAACACCCACCACTGTTTCTCTCTCACTGCCTCTCAGATACAGAGCAGGAGCTGAGCTCTTCACCCACGATGCATAGAAAGATGCACACACTCACACACACACACACACACACACACACCTGTTGGCATTGTCCTGTCTGGGCAGTTTGCAGTGAGCTCCTGCCACCTCCACAGACACCAGCGACGCCTTGAACCTCTCCGTCTTATCGAAGCCGAAGTTGCGGCCGCAGATCATCACTGTTGTGGATCCTCGAATCGGCCCGGAGTTTGGAAAAACCTGATGTGTGAATATTGATGTTTTATAGATCATAATCAAACAACACAGCATCTGTGATCAGCTCTTTCATCCTGATCCTGTTCATACACGCTGGTCTCTGTCTCATATCAGCATCAACATCTGTCATTGCATCACATATCGACGTGTAAAGCTGCACGTCTTTCGTCAGAGGTGACCTGTTACTGAAGCTGAGTTAGGCATTTTTTTGCATCAATAATCAGATATCCCATAATCACATTTAAACATGTTGTAATTTAAGACGTCTGCATTTCCTCTTGACTCTGTTCTCTAAGTGTAAAGAGAGAGCGAGCGATCCTATTGGCTGCTCTGCCAATGCAGATGCGTGAGCTCATGCAATCAGATGGGCGTGTGAAGTGGTTTTAAAGGTGGACAGATGTGTTGTAGTAGCCGTGTTGAATGTCGCTAACAGTTTAGCCATCTGCTAACATGGCCAAATACTCATTTGTGAAGCTTCTTGTATGTGTGAGAGGAGGGAGCTGCAGGGTGTAAACTGAATTTCTCTCAGTCTTTCTAGATTTCCTCTCACTGAGGTTCATTATCTGTTGATGATTTTACTTTTATCAAACAACAGATAAAATGCACTAAACACCAGAAAAAAAGAGCCTGAAACCGAGCGATAACATCCAAATGTTGTGTAAGTGAAGTAAAGTTCCCAGACGAAGAGGTGTGTTTTTACAAGTTTTTGCCCCATTAACCATTTTGCAGCCTGTTATTGTGGTTTCATAAGCAGAGACAGTGCAGCAGCATGAGGTGGTGCATTAAAGGCCCGCAGGAATGAACACCGCCCCCAGCACTGAAGCCTCACATTGTCAGAGTGGTGTTAAACAGGACGGTGCTGCTGCTGCTGCTGCAGTGAAGAAGAAGAGGGTCGGACTGTGACCTTCACAGGTGCCAACACGGACAGATGTGGCACAAACATGCAGAACACCGTGTTTTTGAGGAGTAAACTTTGAACCTGTGATGATGTGTTCATGTCTGAGTCAGCAGGAAGCTGCAGAGTCACTGAAGTTTGCTTTTAGGTTCTGGTTTATTTGCGCAGTGGTGAAACAGCAGCGGACTGAACAATGAAGAACTGATAAGTTTAAGTACATGAGTGCAAAACAGGAGGTTAAAATTGCCCCCCACCACCCCCCCCACCCTCCCACAATGTCATCACACTTTCATTTTGAAAATCTCCTCAACTGATAAGAGGATAGTTGTTGTGAGTAAATTAAAAGCGGTGACCTTCCTGTCGCTGACCGGTGGTGGTGATTACCTTGGTAATGACAGGTGTGCAGTACTGTTGTGTCCAGACGGAGGACGGACACTCGTTGGCTCTGGTGCAGCGTCCGTCGCACCAGCCGCAGTCGGTCACCCTGGACGACAGCAAGCAGGAAGTACAGGTGGTCAGCTGACCACAGCCGGGGCCGATCAGGGGCACCTTGGTGATCTGGACAGAGGTGGAAAAGTTGAGTTAAAACACTCAGAAACACACTTTTTTCTTGTTAAATCAGAGGATGATAAAATTTATCTCCTCAAACTGCAGTGTTTTTCCTCTCAGACAGAAATGATGACAACAGAAGGTCAAAACATCGAGCCCTGACAGGAAGCCTCCAGGAACCAGGGTTTATCAGCTGGCTCTTCTCCACAGTCACTTGTGCTTATCTTTTTTTTCCCACGAGCGATGCTGTTGTTGCAGGATTCTTGCAAACTACTGGGCGTTTATTACAGTAATCGCTTCGTCCATGCACCCACCTTGTTCCCTGTGGCCATCAGCACGGACCCTTCTGACTGGTTGTCGTCCACCAGAGCCAAGCTGGAGGACACGGGTCTGGAGTCCAGGTGGATGTTGACGTGAGGTGAAGCAAACCGGGAAAACAGCACCTGAAGGACGGAGGACACGTTGGACCTGGGTATTTCTCAAAATCAATACACTGTATATTGAATCTGCAGCTAAACGCAGCTCCTTGGATGAAAAAATGAAAAAAATAAGGTGCAAAAACAATGGCAACATCTGTGGCTAAAGATAACTCATAATGAAATCAGATCAGAGGCATGTAAGTCACAAGGTGTCTGGGCTTCTTCTGCTGTTTTTTAAAGCATCCAGCACTAAGTTCAGACGAGGACACGTCGTTAGGAGGTGGGTTTTATTCACTCCACTTGTCATTGTTGCTATGTCTTTCTGGAAGCAGGCGGCTACTGGGATGAAAAACTAGAAGACATCAACAACTTTCTTTTGTGCTCAACCAGCAAAATACGATCCAGGTTGTGTCATCTCTTCTCCCTGGGCATTTAAAGCTTCTCTGGAATTGGGCTTATCTTTAATGGATCCATTGTGTGAAGCAGAATTGCTTTTAAAGGAGATCCATTTCCAGGTGAAGACAAAGAAGACTCTTTCTTTTTGTAGACACCATCATAAAAAGTGATAGTGCAGGTGTAAGATGTCTGTTCTTGATGTTGCACGTTGGACCGCTTTCATGATCAATTAATCAAAGTGTCTTTGACAGGTCAGGGTGTTGCTCCACACTGGAAGTCGAAGGCTTTTGACATTTCACAACAACATGCTTCGTGTCTTCACACTGTCGTGACCTGTTTGCCCTCATGGAGCTACCTCTGGTGGAACACACACAGTTGATGAACTCTACCACACAAATCTGGTGACGATGGGTGAAAAATGAATCATCTATAACTTTAAATCACCTTCACAAATGTTATTAGATCTCATCACTCAACGAGCACGGTCCGCTCCAGCCGAACACTATCACCACAGAGGAGCGTGTGAAACACATCGCTGTCTTTCCACAGTCATTTACTCTATTAGTGAACTTTTAACACGGTTGAGTCAGGACAGACCGGTGGTGGGGCATGTTGTGTTGTGCCACGCACATGCACACACTCATAATACACACTTTCCATCCTGCCTCTTTCTCCCTCTCTCTCTTGCTCACACACACACACACACACACACACACACACACACCTGGAACAGCGTTTATCATTTGCGGTTACGCTGCAATTACAGGCCTGGGAGCAAACAGAACAGAACAGGGTCTCTAATGGGGTGTGTGGTTGCTCCAGTTACATGAAGCGCTTTAAATTATACTGCTCCCCCTACGATACACCCACACACACACACACACACACACACACACACACACACACAGGCACTCAAACATAAATAGACATAGACACACACACACACACATAGAAATGGATTTAGTCCTCTGACACTCACAATCTTCCTGCTGTGTCAGAATAAAGCCAAAGTCCTCATGCTCACAGTATACGGCTCCCAACAGGTCGCCTGCTGCACACTGCGCTGGTATGTGTGTGTGTGTGTGTGTGTGTGTAATTGTACGTGGAGCATCCAGTAAATACCTAAAACGCTCTGCATTGTAACGTGTAAATGTGATTTTGTGGGTCGTCGTCAGTCGTTGCCCTCGTCCCAACCTCAGACACGTCTTGTTTTCCAGCGTCATGCCTCCCACTGTTTGAGCCTCATGATCAACGTTAGCTTTGTAACAGCGAGTATAATGGGTGGCTTTCCTCTGGAGACAAGGCCCATACAACAGGCATCTCTCTGGAGGTAATAGCGGTGTAAATTACAGCTTATTGTATTAAGCCGGGGCCGGGGGGAAGTTTGGCCTATAAACACGGCCCACTGTGTTATTCCCACAGTGGGACGACTGAAGCCGAGGGAAACACTTCCTGAGCCAGAAAGCAGTGGACGAGAGAGAGAGAGAGAGAGAGAGAGAGAGAGAGAGAGAGAGAGAGAGAGAGAGAGAGGGGGGAACAGCGCTCTTTTTCTTTCACTGCCTCTAACCTCATGTTCCCTGTCGCCCCGTCCACTGGGAGCCACCAGGAAGCTGGAGTACATGCTGAAAGCTGACGGCTCTTTTTTTTTTTTAAAAAAAGAAAAATCATAACAACAATGAGTGACAGATTCTTGCAGAGAGCAGGTGGCCAAAGAGTCGTGTGTTTAACCTTTAAATCTATCTGTGATTACATGATATTCAATCAAATGTAAAAGCGCTGCCATCTGGGAACAAGGCGACACCTTTATGTTGAAGGAACAAGTTTATCGATGTTGTCTATACGTCTTTATCTGCACCACTTCTAAAAACAGACGTTGACAGGAAAAGGTTTGTTTCCGCACAACGTCCTGCACCAGACGATTTGAGTGATGATCTGATGAAGTGATTTCCCTTCAAAATAAGTTTGACTACTCTATGTGTCGATATGTTAAAAGTCAAAGAGGACGGTACGGTCATCACCGACAAAGCTACAGCTGAGGTTTGGGCATCAGGCCTGAACGATATCAGCGACTCAGAACACTGTAATACATACACCAGGCCTGTGGTGGCGCTGTAACACCGCCCCACAAATACACTACAAACAGAGAGAGTGGAAAGCGTGCCCGCTGTGCGGTAAATGCACGATGGAAGAGGGACTGGTCCCCTGCTTCCTACTTGTCCAGTGCATTTCAGTTCTTTCTCATCTCGCTCTTTGTCTTCCTCTGTCTCAGTGTTACGCAAAAATCCTTCTGGAAAGTTGAATCTGGGTCGACTGGACCTGGTCGTAGGTTCTTGATGAAGATGTTTCAGCTCTGATCCAAAAGGCTTCTCTGGGTCAGTTCTTCTCTTCTTCTTCTTCTTCTTCTTCTTCTTCAGACGTCAAGACCAGTCGACCTGGATTCAACTTTCTCAGAGAGCTGTGACCTGGACGACTGAAAACCTTCATCCTCGAACACAAGGGAAAACAATCTGCTCATAGTTCAAACTGTATGAAGAGTCTCCTGCTTCACAAGATTCAAACACTCGACCAAAACGTCAACAGAAGTCGAAGACTCTCGTCGAAACGGTGGATTTGTTTTCAGATTTTTTGGAGAGACATTGACTTGATGAGGTGGAGAGTTTGTGCAGCGCGGGACAGCTGGTCTCCTCTTCAGACCTTCTTAAACCCTTCAGCTAAAACAATGAACTTCAGCCAACCACAAAAAAGACAGAGAAGAAGAGGAGGAGGGACGGGGGGGTTTGACGATAAAGAAACACACAGCAACAGCTGCACGAGATGCTCAGCCAGTCGAAAAAATGCCGTGCGAGGGAACGTGTCGGCGGAGCCCGTCGTTCACCATTAACGTGCCGTTCAGCTTGTAAGCCCCCTCGCCCTCCTCTACCACCACCGTCTCTACCCTCCATCCCTCCATCCCTCCTTCTCCTTGCAGCTGTCTTTTTCCACGTCTTTTTTTTCCACGCATGTCTTTTCATTCTTGTGTTTCAAAAACACGTGAGGTAATTCAGCTTTTACTTTATGTGTCTCGTTCCATTCGCCACAGTTTTTTTTTTTTGTCTCTGATGATGCACCAGTGCAGCTTCACTTCTCTCTGTCCACAGCTGCAGCAGCCACTGCATGCAGCTGCACTGGGAGCACTGGGACGGACACACACACACACACACAAAAAAAAATCTTACATGCAAAAAAAAAAGGGAGGAAAAGTGAGTGCAGTGAGTCACAGTCTGCGCTGCAGCCGCGCAGAGACAGTCATACTGAGTTAATTAAGACGGATGCCAAAATGCTATATTTCACCCCTGATGACTCCTCAAAACAACATCATGCAACTAATGGACCTACAAGACGCCAGATGCTTGTTGGAAGCTGCAGGTGCACTGGTAGTTGAAAAGCATTCACACCAGCAGAGGACAGGTCTCTGTGTCTCTGTGTCTCTGTGTGACAGTTGTATGTTCACATTTTAGAAGCATCAGAAACCAGCTGGACTGTACGGACCGCAGAAACCTTGAAATTACACGCTGCAGACAGACAGCGGCCCTTTATGGAAGAGGTGTAATTAAAATGACTTGTAATCAAAGCTGAAGAGCTCAGAGAAGCATGAGATGATGTGAAAACCCAACAACCTTCCCTGAAGACGCTCTGAGTTCACTCTGTTCCCGGTGGAGCTGACATTCATTGCTTCATTAGCTATAGGCCTACCAGAGCGACCGGAGGAAACCACAGCTGAAAGTCTGTTTAGAGTCGCTAATTAGCTTAGCATGCATGTCTTTTATTATGGTACAGCTCTGCAGAAACAGGCTCCACCCCAGGACTGTCTCTCTGCAGCACCTTGGTCAACATTAGTTTGACCGACACATAATCACTAAACTTTTTAAGATCTTCTGTTTATTGTTGAGGATAAAGACCAGACACAAAAAGTCAGAACCATCAGCCTCCAGTCGTTGTCCCACATTAAACAACCCCCCCCCCCCCAGCAGCAGCAGCAGTGTGTTGAAAAGCTGCTGACAAGCTGTGGAATCCACCGTCGGTTTGAACATTGATAGGCAAAAACGGGGCCGTGTTTGCTCAGATGGCCGACTGGAACGTGGCTCTTTGACGGGACCCGCTGAGCTCGGGTCAAAGGGAGGCAAATTGTGCAAACAGAAAAGAAAAGGTCCTGGTTGCTTGGTGATACCCCCCCCACCTGCCCCCACCTCCTCCCTCCCTCAGACTTGACTCTAGCAGAAGCACCTGCAGACGACTTCATATTGAGCTTTCACTCCTCACGTACCAACATCCTGCCACATTTACATGAACAATGACAGAGGGGAAGCTGCAGCGGCCTGACCCCCCCCCCTCCCCCTTTTAACTGCAGTGAGTTTACATGTAAATGAAGCTCTGTGCAAAAGGTGAACGCTGCAAAATAAAGGAAGACCATTTTACCTGGATGTGGCGTCCGTCGTCCGTGCCCAGGTACGCCACCGCTCGCCCGTGGACCGGCACCACGTTGATGGAGGTCACCAGGGTGTTGGTGAGCTCCTTGTGCCAGTACTCCAGCCTCTGGACGAACTGGGTCACCTGCAGACGGTACTTGCCCTCTTTGCCCTCGTGGATCCCCTCGTGGGGGTCGCAGTCGTCGGACGAACTCTGCAAAAAGAAAGAGAGAAACGCCACACGCATCAGAGAGTTTGTCATTTGTTTGGCTTTGCGGGCGAGACAGAGAAAACATCAGCACGGCCGTGTTCAACATCTGTGTAAACATCTGCACTGTCCAGGACTCATCAGGAAGGTTCGACCATTTTGTTAAAACCTACCCCCCCCCCCCCGCTGAAAAGCACTTGTTATATAATATCATGTTGAACTATCTTCTTTCATATCAGGCCCGATGGGGGAGGGTTAAGAGCCAAACCTCCTAAGCCCCCCTTAGCTCCTCTTTCATCAGGCCGTGCTTGTAATGGAGGTCTCGGTGTGATAGTTCCTCTAGGGCAAGTGCACGCTTGGCTTTGTTGAGTTAGAAGTTAGTGGATGACAGGATTTCATGGGAAACAGCCAGCAGAGACTTTCATGCTGTTCTCAGCTCTCTCTCTCTCTCTCTAACTGGACAACAACAGGTTTTGTCTTTTTATTCTGTTTTATTCCACACAGCCAAAACAGAAGTCACCAGAAGCATGAAAACACCCACATACCTGAGCAGATGCTGCCCTGACGTGTGACGCCAAACACACAGAACATCATACATGGACATGTATGACGTGTATGTACATGGACATGTATGACGTGTATGTACATGGACATGTATGATGTCGACCAAGGTGGGGAACGTTAATGAGAGACTATCGATTACAGTGTTTGTGTCGCCAGGTTTCTGCCCAGGCGAGATCTGGGACACCGGGTCGGAGGAGCTGATCATGCAAAGTTGGTTTTCGATGGCAGAGAGCCATCTCTCTCTCTCTCTCTCTCTCTCTCTCTCTCTCACACTCTCTCTCTCTCTCTCTCTCTCTCCCTCTCTCTCTCCCTCTCTCTGTCACTCTGAGCTGATCTTTGGTGTTTTGTTCAGTCGTCGCTGGCCTGTGCAGACTGTTGTGTCTGGAGCCTGTGGAGCATACAGTGAAAGCACCGACTGTAGCCAGAACTGGATCCAGGGCCTTTTCTGTATCAATACCCCCACCCTCCCCCACCCCCAGCTCTCCCCCCTCTCTCTACCCTTATTGCCCAGCTTTGCCCTCTCTACACTTTGTGTTTAGTCATGGCCTCCTGTCCCAGCCTTGGGTTTCATTAATTATTAATGACCCTGAGAGCGCCAGTGACTCTTGTGGCTCTTAGAGGTCCTTGACCCGACCGCTTGACCGGACCTGAAGCTTTCTGTTGTTTTCTCAGCTTCACTGCTTCATGACCTTCTCCAGTGGAGTCACAAGGACTCCAGGAGGCTGAGTACAGGTACGCTGGTTCTGACGCCTCAGTGTTTTTTACTTTTCTAGCAGGAAAACTAACTTTTTAACTTCTCAGAGACGACCGTGACCTCGGTTACAACCTTTAAAAATTAAGTGATGTTTCTGCATCAAAGTTGGTTTTAATCACTTCCAGACTCTGTTTTTTTTTTTACCTACTGGACTCCTGGGGTCACGGAGCCTTTTATTTGTGGTTTTCGTATTACAACGCGCTGCATCATTTGTTTAGTGGGCGAAGCTTTGAAGATGAAGAGAACAATGGTGGGGTCATAAATCAGGAGGGAAAAAATAAAAGTTTCTCTCACGGTGACGTCACACGCCAGGAGCCGGCACGAAGAGGTGGAGGAGCAGGAGGAGGAGGAAAGAGAAACCTGGCCAAGTGACAAACATGTAGCAGCAAACATTCGTTAAATTAAATGTCCTGGAGGCCAAAGAGAGAGAGAGAGGGAGAGAGACAATGGTTCAGGCCAAGGCAGCGAAATGTGGAGGAAATTGAAAACTGGCACAGAGGTTCGAGGTTTTTATGCTAAATGCGTTTAAAAAAGAAGACGACGATGATGCAGCCAGATGATCTGAAACGAATTGACTCTGTTAATAGTTGAAACCAGTAAAAAGGACCGAGAACTGGAACTGATTTGGAAATTGGACAAAGACAGGGACACGTGGGACTCGATTGAGTCGATTGAGTCAGAGGAGACATGTGACGGACAGGTGAGGTGAACCGACAGGAGACCTTATGAAAACCTTCTCATCTCACTGCTCTGAACCGGAGCAGACGGCGACGATGGCGACGTCAGAGCTGCAGAGGTTTTCAGGCCACGCGGCTCAAAAACATGTTTTATTTTCAGAGCAAACAAACAGGACTTCAGGGTGTCTGTCGATGCTGAGGAGGGGGAGAACTGAAAAGGTCTTGGAGGAGCAAATTCACGAGGATCAAGGCGCTGAAATTGGACGGATTGGAGAGGCTGTTTAGACGAGCTCCGTTTGAAGCTGCGCTGCTGTTGTCCTTGGCCTGGAGACGGAGACGTCACGCTGGCACATCGTCGTCACGTCGGGAAACAAACAAGAAAGTTCCTCCAGAAACGAAAAGTCTGAAGTAAAAGACCTTTAAATCACACCAGCCTCTAACATGGAGCTTCTCAAACAGAGTCACAGCTACAAGGTCAAACGGGTCGGGGTCGAGGTCGGGTGTTAATCTGAGTCGTAGGTGGAAGAAAATAAACTTCTGACCATTTATTTTTAAATCCTGTGATAATAAATTAGCTGTAATCTCCTGACAGAGAATCTGCCCCCCACCTGCAGAAAGCCTTTCATACTCTTATCCGTGCTGAGAGTGAATGGCAGATGCTCACAACGAGCCATTTCAAGCTTTTATTCTGAAAAGCTCGGACCGCTCAGTAAATCAGTTTGACTTCAAATCAAATGTAAATATGAGTGTGAGCCGCAACAAGCGTGAAGAGCAACTCATGCAAAAGCAAAATGAATTCCAGCTGCGACTGTTTGAATCAATCAATGGATTTTCAATGGATCAGAAAACAACAACAACAAACGACTCTGAGACGCTGTCACATGATCCTTCAACTGTAAATGTATTTTGGGGCTTGTATGAAACAATCAGGTTCATTTACACCTGAAGAATTCGATCTGAGCACCTGGGGCGTTTCCGTAGCAACACAAGGCTTCAGTTATGGTCTGTTTGGACTCATTTCACCTCGAGTTAAAAAACAGAAACAAACACCGCAGCTGCAGTTTAACACAATATTTAATAAAACGCTTACTGTTCATTCCCTCGGTCCAAGCAGACGACACCAGCTGCGTTCATCAGTCAATATAAAATCATATTATTGATCAATAAAGGAATCAATATTAATACTGACTCGATCTGAAGTTGAACTAACAAGAAAACCCTGCTCATTCCTCACTCGTTTGTCTTTTTATGCTGAGATTTATGGCGGCGAGAAGTGCTCCTGATGTTCGACATGTTGTGTCGGCCGTAGAACAGACACCGGGGGGCAGATGGGCTCAGATACTGTACACCTTTTTTGCCCCCTGTACTTCACCAGCAGCCATTGTCCCCAAAACAACAGCGTGGCGATAGAGTTTCCCCCCCCGACCCTGCAGCGCTGCTCAGGACGAGGGGTGTGTGTGTGGGGGGTGAAAGGTGATCTGCGTGGCTTAATGTCGTTTTCATACTCTCACTGTGGCCCCTGGGTCTGTGTGAGTAGACACGCTAATGCCTGAGTTTATAAACCCAGGGCCGAGTTACGGGCAGACGAGGCTCCGGCTGCAAACGCCGTCGCTAGGGAGACAAAAAATAGAGCAAAGACGCTCTCGCTAATGCACAAAAATACACACAGCGCGTTGTGGAGGCTTAGCCCCGAGTTAGCAGAGCGGCACACATGCACGACGGACCCTCTCTCACTGGAATAACAGTGACCTCTGACCTGTGGATCACTGGTGCACATTGTGAGCTGCAGACGGTGCAGAGGTTCTGTTGTCGTCGGGGTGTGTGGACATGCAGCTTGTGGAGAAAGTGAAGTGCGCAGGAATGTGGAGTTCACATTGTGGGCTCATGCTTGTGTGTTGTGCATGTGTTAGAGGTGTGTGTGGGTGTGTGTGTGTGTGTGTGTGTGTGTGTGTGGTATTGTTGTAGTAAAGCTACAACACACATTACAGGACTCCACCTGGACCCAGGCTGCACGTTATTCTGCAACCCGACTCTCAGCGGCTGTAATAACCATGTGTGTGTGTGTGTGTGTGTGTGTCTGAGCACACAGGTGGCTGGCTGCGCCAAACACACGCTATGTCATGTGTTAATCTGTGTTTGCATGTGTGTGTGTGTGTGTGTGTGTGTGTGTGTGTAAGTGTGTGTGAGTCACTGTAGGGGACTGTCAGGGTGTTGGGGACAGTTAGAGAAGCTGACAATGAGGCGACAGAGGACGGACACGGCGCTCGCCGAGCAGCTGCCTCCCTGGACCTCGACGCCCGACACCTGACGCCTGGCCGGACTTGCAAAAGCTTTGTTTACAACGTCGTCCTGAGGTCGGCACGACCACGGGGCGAGCACGGCCTCACGCAAAAACAGCTTCAACAGAAGACAAGGGAGATAAAGACGCCCTGTGTCAATAAGAGACATCAGGAGGGACGAGGAGGTTTATGACTTTATAACCCTGTGATGATGTGAGTGCAGATGATACTGATGCATCAGTCTGTGATCAGTCACTGGAGAGGACAGAGGACGTAAACCAGCCCAGTGAGGTAAACTGGTGTTCAGCAGCTCTGGCTCAGTCAGTTCTGTCCTGATCAGCCTCTTCACAGTAGAAGGTTCATGAAGATGCTTTCATGAATCAACGTTACTAATCGATTAACTTGATCCAGGGTTCAGTCGACAGAAGAAACCAGATGACAATCAGATGATCATGTGGTGTGACCAGGCTTTGTTTTTTTCCCCAGGTTCTTGCCTGGCAGGTTGTTGAAGCATCTCAGAGACATTGGCCTGGTTCTGGTGTGGACTGAGGCTGTCTCAGTGTCTTCATGTCCTCGTCATGTGATGATCCCAGACTGACTCCATGAAGCTCAGATCAGGACTCACTGTTCTTCTTGTCAATTAAAAAAGTTCTTTTTGACACTGGCTGTAACTCTGGCTCCTTGTCATGCTGCAGAATAACGCTGGAGGCCTCTCAGATGGTGTTACATAATGGAGACGAATATAAACATCTGAAAGGCCTGAAACTTTTGCACAGAACTAAAGAAGATATAAACGCTGCTTCCTTCCACGTGCAGTCAGTTTGCACAACTCTTAACTTGCACTTTATGAACTGTTCTTGTTATTTTAAGTCCAGTTTGGTGGTTTTATGTTCTTACATCCTCCTTTTATGCATCTTACTTTTTTTTTTGTTTTACTGTTTTTATTGTTCTGGTTGTGTTTTTACTACGACTGTAAAACTAATCTTTTCTCTGTGGGTCAATAAAAACCCTGAAAGACAGACATGGACTAAAAATGAAATAAACATCAGAACCACAGACACAAACCTGAGCTGTTTTTCCAGCTCCATCCACTCAGATACATCAGGACACATGACTCACGTAGCGACTGACACATCATCATCATCATCATCATCATCATCATCATGACCATATCTACAAATAACCGGACGTTCAGATTCCTTCATCACGTACCAGCCGTCGTCTAAAATAGAGACGTCTCTCTGCTGTAAAAAAAAAAAAAAAAAAAAAAAGACCATCATCATGGTGTCCCTCTCTGTGGTCGTGTCTGGAGGTTTCAGAAATCACTGGTTTCCACGGAGACGCCCTCCGAGCATCAATCACCAGATTCCACAACTGTCATCATCTGCAAACGTGCGGCTGTTGCACGAACACGTGCGCAGCTGCAAACTGGATTTAGAAACCTGCCGTGTAACTTACAGTAAACAGGCTGAGGGTCGTCGCCAGGGAAACGACACTGAGCAGGTTTTTTGGATAACTAATTAAACTTTATGAGTAGAAACATACACACATTGATCCTCAGATGACTGAGGCATCATGCCCCCCCCCCCCCCCCCCCGTCCACGATCGAGCTCTTTACATTATTCACGCTCACAACATGTCATTTTGAACTTTACGCTTATTTCATGAAAAGTTTTTTTTTTTTTTTTACGACATGGAAATGAAAAACTCTCAGCGTCCTATTGTTTTATTTGTCGCCCACAG
Organism: Caranx ignobilis; assembly: GCA_021432705.1. Taxonomy (NCBI): domain Eukaryota; kingdom Metazoa; phylum Chordata; class Actinopteri; order Carangiformes; family Carangidae; genus Caranx; species Caranx ignobilis. Next base: position 80,373 of record JAFHLA010000021.1, on the reverse strand, counting down.
TGACATTACCCATAATCCTCAACCGGGGCTGAAACAGATCACAGACCACAGATCACAGTGCAGCCTCTTAAAAAAAAAGAAAAATACATTAAACATATCACATCGTCTCACGCGGCGCTGCCAGGAGGATATTCTCTTATTCAAGCCAGATACCGAGAAGAAAAAGCAGCTTATTGTTTCATACAAATGTTAAAGAGGAAATCTTCAAGTCCTTTCTGCCTTTTGTCCAACTCTTCGACTCTTCCTCTGTGTTTTCTCCATCTCCTGCACAAACACAACATGCACCGCTGCTGCACGGCTGCAACAACAAATCAATAAAACCGTGTTTTTGCTTCGCGTTGAGCGGAGCGTTAAGACTGCAGAGATGAGAAGTAGCAGCACGAGGCAGTGATACAACTCGACGAATGCCACCTGCAGTAAAACACCACAGAAGAAGAGCAGAGTGTGCCAGCTGAGCGCCGGTATTTTGAAACATACAGTTCGACCCGAAACCTTCTGCGAGCGTTTCACTCCACGTCACGCCAGAGCAAGAGTGTGTGAGAGTCTGTGAGTGGACGGGCCTGAAAATTAAGGCCTGACCCGACCTGATTCATGGCTGTTGAAGCCCGGACCTGACGTGGCCCAGCCCTCGGGTGTTGAAGGCCGGACCCTGTGCCGCCTGACCCATGGGTGCTGGACCCAGACCCGACGTGGCCCGACTAACATTACTAATTAATCCTTGGCCCATACCTGGCCAAAAATACAAAAAAAGGAGGCCTGAGGCCCGACCCAGCGTGTCCAGTTGGCCCGGACCAGCCCAGCCGGGCCCAGCCAGGCCTGCTGAGAACTGTGGGAGTCTGTGAGTGATTGCTTTTACTTTTACATCTGGGATGTTCAAGCAGCAGCCTGTTGTTTGTGCACTTTCCTGCACCATCAATTTGAAATAAAGATCTGTTTCTGAATAGAGATTAATTGATTATTAAAATAATCAATAGCTGCAGCCCTGGTTAAACCCTCGCTGCAGCTTCCAGCCTCTAAATCACCTGAACTGGTTGACTGATGATCCTCCGTCTCCTCCAACCAGAAACTAATGTATCATCATCTCTGAGGAGGTAGATTTTTCATCGTCAGCTCGACACAGGAACTTTTTTTTTCCTTGCATGTATCAACAGATTTCTTCTCGTCTCCTTCTGAGACTTCAGGAGATTTATGCGATTCAAAAACAAGGAGGACAGATGAGTTTGGTGATCAGGAGCCAGGAGACACTCCACTGTGTCTCCTGCTCCTCCAATCCTTCGCTTCTGCTTCTTCAGATGAGCTTCCCATCTGAAGGGAAGAGTCGCCGCTCTTTGCAAACTCCAGAGTTCGCTCAGACTGACACAGAAGCTGCAGATCAAAGGGAATTAAAAAAAAAAAGGTCGACCTTCAGATAAAGAGACTCGAGGGGAAAAGTTTAGAAAATTATTCACCAAGGTCAGTTTCTGTGGTATTTATGCAACAGACGGGTCGTTTTCCCTTTGATGGCTGATATCAGGTTACGGCCGTGCCGCTCTTTACCCAAGGTGTTTCATAAAAAGCCCCACCCCACCCCGACACATGAGATACGTTACACCGTATTAAGGCCTCGGCTCGTCACGCTCGGTCTCCACTTTCTGCAGGAAACGTACAGTAAAAATAAAAAACACTCCGGACGCACTCCTTCTTTTTTTTCTCCATGTCACTTTCCATTTGTTTAAACACTGAGGTCACTGATGGCGTCGGCGGCGCAGATCTGGATCTTCATGGTGGGTGACAGACAGAGGGTGGAAGTGCATCAGTCCTCGAAGCTGTAGGGGCGACACTAAGAGTGGGTAATCGATCAACGGTTCGATCCCCGATCAATCCTTCAGGCCACGTTTCCCTAGTGTCTTTATGCAAGAAACTGAACCAAACTCTTCCTGCTGCACCGTTAGTGTGTGAATGAATGTGTGTGTATGGACAGAAACATCACTGTGTGTTCAGGAAACAGCCCTGCATATGTGTGTGTGTGTGTGTGTGTCTGTGTGTGTGTGTGGCTTCCAATGTTAAGTGTTGTCCATTTGCAGTTAAGATAAGATAAGATAAGACTGTATTTAACCCTCAGTGGGAAATTTACAAGCGACAGCAGCTGGTGGGAAAAAAAGAGTCGAGGATAAAAGAGTTGAAATAAATAAAAGTTCAATAATAAAAAATAAATAAAGAAAAATAAAGAAGCTTCATTTGCACTTAGATATCATCCATCCATCTACTGGCCTCACCACCTGTCAAGGCCCAGGGCTCCACTGCAGCACCGCGCCACCACTTTTTATATTTGCTGTGTCGGTGTGGATGCAGCCTGAGAGGATTCAGAGCTTTTGTTTTAAGGGTGTTGATGTTTGTCTCTGGTCCCATGGCTGCAGCAGACGGACTGCAGCCACGGGACGGAACAGGAAAAACAAGCGAGACAAAATTCTCATTTAGGCTAAATTCCCTCAGAAACGTCACGTCTGGTCGTGAGCTCTGTGGCGGTGGATGGTAAAAAGTTAACGACGGTTTGCCGTCTGCCGGATTCCATGTGAACGCAGCTTTAGCCACAAGGAAACACAACTTTCCCTGAATGGTCTTTTTCTCTTTTGTTCTTAAAAAGTTAAGAGAAGACGACGTGGAGCATGTGACTGGACACAAACTCCACAAACAAGAAGAAGAAGAAGAAGAAGTAGGGGCTATGACATCATCATTTTGCAGATGTTGCAAATGGGTTGTTTATGTGAAAACACAAAGGTGGTGTTTGGAGATTTGTTCACTCTGAAGCCTGTTTCTAAAAGTTTGGTGATGAAAAAAAGTGGAGGCACTTTTCACATGTCCTGCCCCTGAGGGTAAAAACACAGAGGAATATGAATGTGAACGACCCTGAACGCCCCGACGCGATGAGAAACGACACGTGGGTAATTTTCTGGGTGCAAATGAACGCCACATCATGGTTTGCTCCTTCAGCCTGGATATTACTCACTCAGGACGTTATTTCAGAGCATTAATGTCTTTCTGGGGTCTGATCAATCACCAGAAAGTGACGGCCGAGTGCCGCCATCGCTCGCAGCTGCCGCCCGCTACACATGCTCCTAATTACAGAAACACATGAGCACGTAAAGGAGGACCGGCTGATTTAGTGCTGAGGGAGGTGGTGGGGGGGGGGCACTCCAGAGAGTTAGCACCAATCATCTACTGGAATGAGTTTATTAGCATTAGTGTTAGCTTCTGTCGTTGATTGCTGCAGCAGCCACAGAGGGGTTTAAAAGTGCAGCAGCCACACACGGTTCGAGCGCCTTTGCCAAATATGTCAAAATGAGTGGAGAAAAGGCGAAGCAGCGGAGATGTGCACACGACTTTTAAAAAGATAAAACCTGATGTTTTTTAAAGTAACTCGGCCAAATCTCTCTCTCTCCTTTTTTTTTTTTACCCAGAATTCCTGCTTCCTAGCAGTCTGGAATAATCAAATCCATCCACCGGTGCAGACACTTGGCAGAAGCTCCACAGCGAAGATTTCACTGCGAGCTGAAGCTGCTGCTGCCAAAAACGACCAGTTAAAGCCCAGAACATTCACGACTGGAAGTGGCTCCTTCTGCTTTTCTGGGAGGAGGAGGTGTGTGTGTGTGTGTGTGTGTGTGGGGGGGGGGGAATTTTTCGATCAGAGCTGAATAGAGGAGGCCTCGCTGATCGTATGTGAGGTAACTGGAGAAGCTGCAGCCCAGAAGCAGCAGCAGCAGCAGGAGCCAGATCACCTCAGGTTGTAAAGAAGAAGAAGAAGAAGAAGAAGAAGAAGAAGAAGAAGAAGAAGAACTGGCCAGAGCTTCAGCCGGCAACTCGAACCGAGGGTCAATGTCAGGTCTTTGAACGATCACTGACCTCATCTCATCTCAGCTCGGCTCCGTCCTGGATGAGACGAGTTCGCTGGCAGAGCTCACAGGAGGCAGGAGCTCAGATCAGAGCCAGATGAGGAAGAAGAAGAAAAAAACCCAAAACTAAACAAATAACGAGTGCAGAGCGTCGGGCGGCCGGCGACAAGCCAGAGAGAGGGATCTGAAGAGAGCGTTCAAGAGCGCGCTTACGTTTCACCAAGTGACACTGGGGAGAAACCAAAAGCATCGTCCCAGAAGATGTCTTTCATTTCTTTTCTTCTTTTATAGGAGAAGATCTTTATGAATTCTCCATAAAACAAGTGGCTGCGTGTCGTGACAGCTCGCAGGTGGCGTCCAGTTGTCTCTGCACGAAGACACAAACACATGCAGCAGCAGCAGCAGCAGCAGCAGCAGCAGCAGCAGCAGCGTCTCCTCCTCGGTCCTCAGAGAGCTCAGAATAACACGGAGCACAACAAAGCATCATTGTGCTACTTTTTTCACACTTGTAAACTCCTAGAGGTTGGCATCTGGCTACACACACACACACACACAACACACACACACACACACACACAGACGATCTGCAGGGATTGTGCCCTGAATAATTTTTGCTGCATCTGCTTCACTGATGAGGCTCCAGGCCCAGAGCCAGGACTGGATGAGGGTCTGACTCTGACTCCGAGTGTCGAGGGCTCGTTTCCATGTTTGAGTTTTTTAAACAAAAAAAGCTCCGGCTGGAAGGTGTGTGATGCAACAGCGCTGTTTTTGCGTGTGCTGAATGGAAACTTGCAATCAAATCCTGCCTTACAACAATATACACAACAGTTTAGTCACATTTGCAAAACCTGCAAAAAATTAAAGCCAAAGCACAAATTCCCATAAAATAAAAACAGCTTCTTTTGGGAAATCACCTTTTTTTAAGATGTTTTCCTCTCACTTTTTAAACCCAGCACACTCATCCAGCAGCGCTCACTTCCAAGAAGAAGGCTCTTCGTGGGTTCCTCTCAGGTGTGAGCTCACCTTCCTCCTGCACCAGTGATTCAAGCAGCGCTCACTGAGCAGCAGGATAAGATCAAAGACGCCTGGAGACCACGTTGGCGCCGGCCCAGAGACCGTGACTAGATACCTCCTGTGTTTGTGGTGCATTGTTTGGGAGCATGGTCAACAGGTTGGGGGGGGATTAAAGCCAAACAAGTTTTTGTGGACAGAGAGGATGAAGAAGGATGGAGAGGAGGGGTGGGGGGTTCGTTCTTGTGTATCTCACCAACTCCCCTCCCCCCATCCACCCCCCACGACCTCCACCTCCACCTGCATTACCTGCGTACACAGAGGAACAATCCCTCAGTTTGCATTGTGAGGGGATTTACTGTGTGAATGGAGCTGAGCAGGATCAGACCTTCGACTGAGGAGCAATTCACAGACGCTTATCTGACTCATCTGGAAGGATGGTGAAATCTAGAGGTGATAAAGGCTCTTACACACACACACACACACACACACGAAACTGAGCACATAGTCCAATGCAAACAAGAATCAAAGGTTCGATTTGTCCAAATGTCAAAAAAAAAAAAAACAAAACATTCTCACATAGAAACTGAGATGATTTGCTTTGATTTGCCTTTTCTTTGTTTTTTCAGTCATCATTGATCAGAAACTGGAGAGACACAGGAAATACACAGCTCAGCTCCTCTCTGTCTCTAAACCACTGTAGGCCTCGTCATGTTTGCTGCATTTACATAGAAATCCAACAGCAACATTAATGTATTGGTACTAATGTATGTGCTGAGAACACACTGTCTGTAAAGTCTCAAACTAAGTCAATATATTGTGCAGCTGTGGCTCAGATCGCTGGTTCGATCCCTAGCTCCTGTAGCTGAAGTGTCTCAGTGTCCTACGGAGCAAATCCTGAAGCACCACCTCAGGGCTGAAGCGCTGACTGACTGTGGATTCGACAGGACGATGATCCACATTTCTTCTTCTCTCTTTCTGTTTTTAAATGTCCTCCTGACTATAATTCCTGGAGCTTGAGCAATGTCAGGAGGCTGACGTCAGCTTCCCTCCGTCCTCCTGGAGGCTGCGGCCTCGGGCCTGCTGGGATCATTTGCTGCTCTAGTGAACTTTGTGATTATGAGTGTTTCAAAGGGCCGGACTCAGGGAGCTATGACGGAGCTCCGAGGATCCAGAGCCAAGGAAATGAGAAGCGATCCAGGGTCGAGGTGAGGCCGCTACCTCAGGACAGCAGCAGCAGAAAGAAAAAAGAAAAAGAAGGAGATTGGTTTTGGTCCGTGATCGGAGCGCGGGGGTTGACAGATAAGCATCCACACGCCTCATTTCAGTGGAGAGCAGGATATCACCATGTGGTGAAATAGAACGAGGAGGAGGCACGCCGCTGATTAGGAAATAGCTCGGGGGTCTTGACTCATGAGCTCAGCGGAGCAAAGCTCCTCCATTTTTGACACTGAACAAGTCTATCATGCATGGCTCCTGGCACTGCTGGCAAGAAAACATTTAGAGACGTCCAATCAGAGACGAGTCTGTCAGTGAGCTGCTATTTACAGAAAGTATCTCATTCGCAAGTGTCAAAACAGAGAGAAGACATGATTTGGCGACGGTGATCACAAAGGCACTTGGTGGAAACAAAGTGTTTCACAAGCATTGACCTCATGTCTCCGCGGAGCTGCAACAGTTTGGATGCAGTGACATGACAAAGACGTCCAGAGAAGAAGAGTGAAAAGGTCTGATGATGGCTGTTTGTCTGGCGAAGTGGAAGTTGGCTCTGAAGATCCTTATCATCAGCCGTGGCCTGAACTGAACAGTGTCTGCCTCATGTCGTCTCTCGGTTATTTCCCACTCTGCTGATGTTGGGCGACAGCTTGCAGGCACAGACCGTTTGCATATTTACTATACTCCACTCTTATCAAAGATGGGGTGTGTGTGTGTGTGTGTGTGTGTGTGTGTGTGTGTGGGGGGGGGGGGGGCAGAGATAAGATGTGCACACTCAAAAGCGGGCATGCACAAGGATTTGCACACACTTCCATCTCTGCTGCAAAAACAAGTAAACAGAGCCGCGGCGTTAATGATCAACTCTGCAGAGCGAAACACAGCGACACTGAGTGAGTGAGTGGAGGATGACGGAGAAATGCCTGCACATGCTGCTGCAAACCTTCTGACAGTTTCACTTTGTGCTGTACAAGGCTTATGAAACATGTGTGTAAGGTGATCCTAATGGAGCCGCAGCTCGGATCACGTCCTCCATGATTCACCTCTTCTTCTCCTTCTGCTTCAGTGACATTAGATCCAGTCGACGTCTTTGTGCTCGTGTGTTTTTCTTTAATGCCTCAGCAGCTGGATGTGGGCGCTGACCAACCTCAACCCTCTCCTCACGCAAAAAAAAGAAAAGAAAAAAAAAAAAAGGGATGGGACCTGCCTGGACTCGGCTGCCAGGTGATGCAATGGCCCACCTGAGGGGGTGTAGGGGTGGAGGACACACACACACACACTCACGCACACACACAGCTGCCAGCTCTCTCTGAAAACACAGTGCCCTGTGGGCAGTGAGAGTGTGTGTGTGTGTGTGTAGTCGGGGCACGTACACTTTGTTGTAATTCACCAATTAAACTAAAAGTTCTCATGATCAGAAGTTCAGGTGTTTGCATGTTTTATGAGGATCAGGACTGAGACTGAACTTCTTCACATGATCTGATGACTTCATCTTGTTGGTTTTATAACTGAGACCCTCCACCATGACCTCTTTAAAACTACAGATCTGAAACCTGCAGCTTCCACTGAGACTTTCTGGAGAAAACATCGAGGTGAATCCAATCAAAACTTGAGATTCAGCTCCTGTATTTTCTTTTCTTCTTCTTCTTCTGTGGTTATTTATCAATTGTAGAGAAAATCTACTTGTAGCTTTAAGCACCAGTTTGACCTCTCCTCTCCTCTTATTGATATTCATGTTTGAGAAGCTGTGACCTGTGACATTTTAGGCAGCATTTGTTTGTTCTGTTTTTTTTGCACCTTATAGACTTTGTGGACTTTCCACTGTTCTGAGATCAGTCATGATGCTGCACGTCACTGCATGTCACAGTGTGTGCAGCCTGCACTTGTGCATTAGAGAAAATGACTTTAATGGTCTCATCTTCAATATGTTTAACTTGTGAAACCGCTTCTCCTGGTCCACATGTGTAAGGACGAGGAGTTGAACTGTGGAGCAGCTTTAACTATCGCAGACATAAACTGAGGTGTGAGCTCCTTTGTGCACGAGTGTGTCGCTGTCAGACTGACTATCATCCGTGGTTATAGAGGAAGTGTAACTCTCTGTTGAGGCTGCATGATATTCTGACCCCGGGAAGCGTCGCTGGTGATGTGTCGGTACGTGTTTTGTGGTGAGATTTGCAAAATGTGGTTCAACACGACAGGTCACAGAGGTTCAGAGGCTGCAAAACAAACTGTTGTTGTTGATCTGTTTCTGTGAGCAGCCGTGATCTGATTTCACACTGTGCTTGGCCGTGAGGCGGCGGCGGCGGCTGCGGCTGCTGCTGCGTTCGTGCAGTCGGAGGTTTTTTTTTTTTTTGCGGCTCCTGGCTCACTGCAGCGACTTCCATGTACTCACTGAACCATTTCAAAAACCTGGTGTCAGTCTCGTGTTGACTTGTGTTACGAGCTGATGCATGTGTGAAGATCTGTGTGTGAGACAGATGCAGCAGATCTAATCTATTCACGGTCTTCTTTATCAGTAGAGAGGCGAGGAGGAGGGCGACAGGGTACAGGACGGGACAAGAACGTAGTATTTTCATTCTTTTGTTTGATCCTGGACGCTGCTGAGGATTTGCCCGCCTCCTCAGAGCTCCGCTGGGTTCTGCGCACAGGCTCGGGCATGTGTTACACAATCTGTGACATCTGTGGTTACAGAAAAAAACATAAATAAAAGGAAACGTAGCGGCTCCACGGTGCTGCTTTACGTCTTTTTAATGCGTGTACTCCCGTATCCCGCTGTGGAGGAGATGAGCTGCGTCTTGTGTGGCGTGACGCAGACGTTAACAATGACTGATAACTTCCTCCTGTCGCGCGTGATCAAATGTAAAGACGCACATTCATCAACTCGTCTTAATCTGACTAAATCTCCTCAAAACAAACTTTATATCAGGTGAAAAATCTGTTGTAAACTCTTCTCTCCACTTTTACATTTTGTTGTTTAAATGACTCTTAATTAGTGTTTCTCCATGTTAAACTGCTGCCTGCCTGCCTGTCTGTCTGTCTGCCTGCATGTCTGTCTGTCTGTCTGCCTGTCTGTCTGTGCGTCCTGGGAGTGAAGTGGAAAATACTTTGGGAGCTAAGTTTTCCGACGGGATGGTTAATGCATTTTCTGGCTGCCAACAGCAGCAAGTGTTTATATACTGTGTTTCATCATGCAAGTTCCAACTGTCTCGCCGGCTTCAGATTTCCAACAAGGTCACAGGAGCTGAAAAACTTTATGCAAGAAGCTTCAACATTAAAAAAGCAACAAAATGACATCTCATTCTTCTTCTTCTTCTTCCCCGAGGGGGGGGGGGGGGGGGGGGGGGTTGTAAAAACAACAACGTCAACAACAATATGCATCTGATGTTAATGATGTTACATGTGCAGCAGCCACAGTGAGGCCTGCTGCTCGCTGCATCTGCTCTCGTCGTGCACAGGGAGGGGAGGGGAGGGGAGGGGAGGTTCGAATGAGTGAACAAATACCAGCAAAGTGATGGCATGAGCAGGCTCGGGCATGTGGGGGCTCAACAACACCGTGGCATCCAGAGCAGAACCCACTGAATCAGCAGCACAACGACGACGACGAGGCCGAGAGCATTAAGTCCGTCTATTGTCTCGGTGAGAGTCTGAGGCCGAGCCGACCCGCATCAGAGTGTCTGTGTGGAAAACTACAGCAAAACACAGAAAGAATCAGCAGGAGCTCCCACTGATGATGATGACGATGGCGATGATGAGTAACGGAGGTTATTACAGGACGAGATGCAGCTTTTAAAGCTTTGACACGTGTGATTTATAGTGTTTTATAGTGGCTGCAAAGTAACTGCTGCACAGTTTGTACGTTACATGACAGTTTTATTTTGAAGGTCACAGTGAAATATGGATCAGGAGAGTGAACACAATAAAGTTTTATTTTGGAGTTTGTATCATGCTGACTGGCCACAGTGACCTTCTCTTGTCTAAACTACTGTTTTGAAACATGCAGCTTCTGTTGAGAGAGAAGGTCAAGTTGAATCAAATTATAGGATGGACGTCCTGCAGGCGCCGGAGCGCTCGACATACTTTCTTCTTCTTCTGTGTTTTACTTTGAAGTGTTGATCCATAAAAATATATATTTATAATTTGAAGAACTAAAAAACATCTCAGTGTAGTTTTCATCTTCTCTCTGTAGCTCTAGTAACAACAGGTCAGTGTCAGCCAATCAGAAGAGATCCTCGGAGCCTCCTCTCTTCTGATTGGCTGACTGTTTTCTGAATGATCCAATAAAAACAGAGCAGATTTCAGAATAAAACACTCAGAGAAACCAAATCCTGCACATTGTTGGATGGTGTGGGTCTTGGTGGTGGGAGGAAGGGCTTTGGGTGACTGCTTCGTTGTGACATCACAAAGTGACAGGAAGTCCTGATGGCCGGTTTTAAGGCTCAGTTTCTGTGTACATTTCTCTGTGATACCTTCAGAGCATTAATACAGAACCTAGAGCTGCTTTATAATCAATAAAGACATAGAAATCCCACTGTCTAACATTCGGGACCTTTAAAACAGCACCGTGTGTTAACAGTGTTTTCTTTCTTCATTTTACAAGAGTCAAGTCTCAACTAAGTCAGGTTTCACAGAAACCAAGCCCTAAGTCCTTACATCTGTGACAGACGTCTGGCAGGAATCTTAAAGTATTATGTCTTCAGCCAACAACCTGCCGCTTCGTCTTTGGCTTTTCCACAACAAATTTATGTCTCAAATCCTCAGATCATCAGGTTTGAATCAGGAAAAACTCCAAAAATCCTTTTAACAAGAGGAGGAAACTCAAGACAGAGCAACGAGGATGGACAGATTTACACAGAGAGATGAACAGGACTAATCCCAAAAACTGCACGTTGTTTAAAAACCTGCATGTACATGAAGTTTCAAATGTCATTAAAACGCCATAAAGCACCGACGGCACTGTTGAGGATATTTAATAAACAAAACATGCAGCATTCTTGGCTCTGCATTCAGCGCTGCATGCAAACTTAATATGTGCAAATACTGTAAGGTAACCTGATCTCTCCTAATAACCCAGCAGCTGATCCACAGAATCCTGGGAGTCACATGACAAGATCTATTCTGTGTCACAGTCAGAAATTATTAGGAATTCCTCAACACAGTAACGTTCGATCAATCGGCCTTTTTTTTTTTTTTTTAAAGCCACTGTTTAGAGCGTGTTCATTAAAAACAGGCGGGCTAATTAAAATGACTGTCGGTCAAAAGCGTCTCCCCCGGCTGGAATTATATTAGGACACACTATAATCAATCAGGCCGAAGATTCAATTTAAAAGCAATCAGCATTTGGTGGGTTTTCTCGAATCAATGTTAATCCGATGATAATTTTGACCTCGAATGTGGCCATTCTATTTTTAGTCTCAAACGTTCCTTGCTTCCCGCCGTAGAGACGGATGGGAATGGATGCCAGGCGTGCTGGGGATGCGCCAAATCCCTGCCAAGCCTTTGCACACTACATTACCCTGGAAAATGGCCCAACATGTCTTTTCTTTTTCAAAGTGATACTGTCAAGCGAGAGAACACTGAGAGGGTCAGATCAATAGTTTAGAGAGTGTTTTTGACAACTGTCGGTTTCTATCTCTGTATTTCAGCTAATGAAAAACAGAAAACGCCTAAAAATCACATTAAATCTTTTCTCCATTAAAAGGTCCCACATGGTTTTAAGTTAGATGGTTTTTATTAAAGGTAGATGTTTGTCTTAAAGCTCCATACAGTATAAAGGTAGACGTGTGTCTTAAAGCTCCATACGGTATAAAGGTAGACGTGCGTCTTAAAGCTCCATACGGTATAAAGGTAGACGTGCGTCTTAAAGCTCCATACAGTATAAAGGTAGACGTGCGTCTTAAAGCTCCATACAGTATAAAGGTAGACGTCCATGTGTAGTGTGATTATAAAGCAGCTCTAGGTTCTATATTAATACTGTGAAAGTATCAAAGCCTCAGTCCACAGAGAAATGCACACAGCCTGTATTCAGACACTGAGCCTTAAAACCAGCCGTCAGGACTTCCTGTCACTTTGTGATGTCACAACAATGCAGTCACCCAAAGCCAGACCCACCACCTGGACCCACACCATCCAACACTTTGCAGGATTTGGTTTCTCTGGGTGTTTTTTTTCCTGAAATCTGCTCTGTTTTTATTGGCCCATTCAAAGAATCGCTCAGCCAATCAGAAGAGAGGCTTTGAGCCTCTTATTTGAAACTGTAATTATTAGACTATTGCTTACAACTGCACCCAGATAAGTAGCATAATAACAGAAATCTCCTAAACCACAGTAAGCAGTAGTTACTTTCATCATGAAGAACAGTCATTATTCCTTTGGCTTCCTGCTCCTGGTGCAGCCTGGAGACAGAATCTGCCCCGCGGAGGGAGAGGAGGAGGGGGGGGTGTGGTGGTGGTGGGGGGCGGTAGAGAAGCAGAAACGACAGATCTGCACCGTCACGTAGAGACTGAGGCACTCATCATTACAACATTTATCATATGTTGCTGCCTAAACCGGAGCGAAGAGGCCTGTCGGAGCTGACAACCACCTCTTAAAGACTTCAAACATACTCTTACACTCTGCTGCTTCTCCACCTCATCCCACAACCGCAACGACAAAAATACACCTCCTCCTGTCTCCTCTGAACATTTACAACGCTTTATGAATTTATGGCCGAGCTTATCTCAAACCCAAACCCTCACGATAACAACAACACAAAAAAAGAGTCTATCTGCCATATGCCACTGAATACGAGCCATAAATCTATTAAGTGGAGCTACGATTATCTTCAGATGGGCAGTTGTTGAACGGTGTGTTGTGTTGTGACAGACGAGGACAAGAGGATACAAGTTAAGACTGTCAGCAATAAAAAAAAAAAAAAGAGAAGCTGGAAAACGGCTTCCCAAGATAAAAAACCCTCCTCTGGCTGCGGCGATTCAGCACTCGACCTGCTGCGTCTGCAGCCTTTCTGGAGACGGGAACAGCAGATTTTTGTACCATTATTTGTCTGTGCTGACTCCTGCAGAGGAAGTCAACGCTCTGGTTCTGTTGTGGATGTATATGGGTCGGGGGGGGGGGGGGGGGGGGCACTAGAAAGAAGGATCCGACTAATCATGCAGCTGCAGAAAAGAATGAAGTCAGCATCGTTTTCCTAAAAGAAAGCTAAATGAAAAGTGAGTCAGAAAAACAAAGACCACTGTGATAATTAATATTCGACGGCACCTCTGAGCAAAAGTGACGTCAGGCGCTTTTTCTTCGCCGAACCTGTAATCATCAAGTGATTCAACAGGAAGGCATCCGTCCGTCTAATAATGGAATAACTGATCAAAACACACACACACACACACACACACCGTGCTTTCACACCGTCGCCGTCAGGAGGAGATGGAAGATCAGCGCTCGGTGCACAAAGCAGTTCTTGTTGTTAAAGACTGTTTTTGGAAGCGGAGAAGCGTGACGCGTTAAAGTTGTTTGATTTGCAGCAGGATGAGATGAGGCTCCGCTCACACACACACACACACACACACACACACACACAGTGAGCTCAGTGAGTTATCAGTTTACAGGAGAGGAATGCATCTTCGACTTCTGCACATTCCAATAACAACCACAAAATTTGTTCACTGTTAAGCGTTATAGCAGAGAAAACGTTTCACAGCTGCTCATCAAAGACGCCAGAGGACAGAAGGTCTGTGGTATTCAAACGCTCTGCTATCGTCCAACTTTTCTCAGACCTCGTACTCCGAGACAGAAGTGGGCTTTTGGTTTGTTTTTGATTTTTTGGGTGTTGTTTTTTTGCTTTCAGATCTGTGGAGGTCAGAGAGGTTTCTCAGAAGAAGAAGAAGAAGAGGAGGAGCCATGGTTTTCGGAAAATGATGCAGCGACCCAGATCAACGTCAACCTATGGATGTGACCTCCACTTTCCCACAGGTGCTGGCAACAGGTGGGGGTCGCGGGGGGGAGGAGGAGGAGGAGGAGGAGGAGGTCTCGCCAGTGTGGCCGGCTGCCACAGCGGCCCGGGGAGGGATCATCTTCCGCCCAGCTGCTGATGCCCTGTTATCCCCGAGTCATTCATCACGGCTCGCTGAGAGTCAGATATTCACTGCCCCCCTCCCTCACCCCCACCCACCCCCAACCCCGAACCCCTCAGCTCCCAGCATTCCTCACTTTCCCCCTGTGGATCTCCAATCGCTGATGGCTGTCAGGGCTGCTGCGCTGATGTGCCCACTCTCACCCACCCACCATGTATTTGCATGCATTTGCAAAGCTGGTTTGAATCTGCGTTAACAGCTTCACCACATGTCACTCTTCATGTCTGTGTGTGTCTGTGTGTGTGTGTGATCTCTGCTCTGAGCCTGAGCCTCCAGCATCACCACACACACGCACACACACACACACACACACACACACTCAGACTTCAGGCAGCACACAGTGTGTTTGTAAGTTACAGCTCCTGCAGCAGAGCTACCTGCACATCTGAGCAGCTCCTGGGACGAGTCCAACTAAACACCTTAAGTTTTATCTGTCTTTATCTGCAGCTGAGGGAGTTTCTTCAGGTGCCACAAAGAAACTCTGAGAAAAGTTTCTGAGTTAAGGTGAAAAATAAAGTTTGTTTTCTCACTGTTGTTTTGGTCACTCAGGTTCTTTCATGTAAGACCAAGATGAAGAGAAAACCTGAGACACTTGAGTGAAAATTTTAAGGGTGCACTGAGGATGGTTTGTGCACTTGTTGTTTTAAGGAGCCTTAACTCAGACTTTAAGGAAAATCTCCACTTACGGTGTGTGCTTTGTTCCTCAATTATAAGACTAAGTTAAAAAGCAAACTCAAAAACTGGTTATTAAAGGTTATTCACCACAAAAAGGCACCAAAGAAGAAGAAGATCCAGCCCATACTCAACATTAACTATGCAAACAACTGGCTTTTGCACAGGTTTTATATGAAAGTCAATGTTTGTTCGGCCTCAGGGACACACACACATCACACACACACACACACACACACACGAAAACTGTATGGAAACCAATCAGGAAGAAAAAACGATATTTCACAAACGCAGCAGCCTGGTGTGTGACAGCTGTGATGACGAGTGTGAGCGAAGAGTCTCACAGTGAACAGGAGGAGATATGCAAAAAAAAAAAAAAAAAAGCCGGGGACGACCGACCTGAAATGCTTCCTACCACAACGTTACGCTGCATGGTTGTGGTTTCTGCAGTCACGGTAATAAACGCTGCTACTGTGGGTCTATGGGAAAGCGCGCGCACACACACACACACACACACACACACGGGCAGTGACAGGATGCTTCCTCAGGAGTGTGCTGGTGTTTGCATATGACTCCAGTGTGATTCCTGTGTGTGCTCGGCCTCTGTTTAATAAATCTATCATCCAGGAGGTGAGTGACGCAGCGGTAAAGTAAAGATGAAGTCACATGGGAGGGGAGGGGTGAGGGAGGGAGGGGGTGGGGGTGGGGGGGCACATATCGACAGACTCTTTGGCAGGGTGGTCGGCAGTTAACTTCATGTCACTATTGATCAGGTGATTCGGCCCATTGATCGGGTCAATGTTGATGGATTGGAGGGGAGCGGGAGTGGGCGCTGGGAAAGGTAACAACTGGCAGCAGCAACAGGAGGGAGGGAGGAGGGGGGGGGGGGGGGGCTGCTTGGATAAGAAATGTAGGTATCACTAAAAAAAAAAAAAAAAAGTGAACTGACTTTGAGCTGTAATTTAAAGGTGTTTATGTCCAAAAGAGACATATTTGGTGCAGGTGTCCGTCTCTAACAGACGTCCTCCTCCTGTGATGTCCGGCCAAATCTGCACAACGCCAACATCCATCTACACTTTCTGCTCATTTTCAGATCATTCTGGCTCAGAGTTGTTTGTCTTCTGCTCTAATGAATCTAATCTTGTCCTATAAAACCAGAGATTAAACCATGAACATAAAAGGAGATGTAAAAACAGATCGGCGTGAACTTGTATGTTCCTGAGCAGGCAGGTGTGCAGGTTTGATCTGAACTAGAGGGGTCAGAGGTCAAGGACACAGTGGACTGGCTGAACCCGAGACCACCCAGCCACTGAGACAGATAAAACAGCAGAGGCCTGTAAACTCTACAGGACAGAAGCCAAGTGGAGCACAGAGAACATCAGATGACTGATAGAGACGTAAAGATCACACGACAACGCTCAGACTGGTTGCTGATGTTGTCTCCGCTCTCAGGTTTGTACAAAACGATTCACCAGCTCGAAAAAACAACAACAAACACATCACTTTGCTGATAAACAGCACAAGAATCAAAAAGCACGTGTTGCATTTGAAAGCAGCAGCAACAGCAGCAGCAGCAGCAGCAGCAGCAGCACAACGACACATTAAAGCATCAGTTTTCTGGAGAATTTCATTTGTGTCAAAAGAAACTGGTAAAATGCTAAAGTGCGACTTCTACAACGGCGACCCCCTGCACAGTGACCCCTCCCCTGACCCCGCCCCCTCGGCCCGGCTCTTACCACGTTGTAGCAGGTCTTCCTGTCCGATCCGGTGAAGTGGTATGGGTCGACCGTGTTGCACCTCTGCATGTACATCTTGAACATGTTGTTGATGTGTTTCAGTGACATGATGCAGACGGCCGAGTTCGGGGTCGGCTCCGGCGAGTTTGGTTTTCCCCTGGCGAAGGCGGCGAACAGCACGTCGTCGCCCTCCTCCACCTTCAGCTGCTTCTGCAGCTCCACGTCGTTGCCCACCTTGGTGACGTGGGCCGCCTGCAGGATGTTGAACACCTTCACGTCCTCCGTGGAGCGCCGCCTCCGCCTCTTGTCTGTGCTGATGCATTCTAGTGGCATCTCCACGTAGCGGCGGATCACGTGGTCCGTGGAGCACATACGAACGATGCGGGTGTGGTAGGCCTGAGAGTCTTTGCTCACCCGCTGCACGGTGAGGAAGTAGGCGAACGGTCCGCTGTGGAAGGAGTAGACGTAGCGCAGGTAGTAGTTTCCTCGGAGGGAGGGTATCAGGTCCATGTGCGCGTGGTTGGAGAAGAAGGTGAAGCCATTTTGGCTCGTCCTCATCTTCCGGAGAGAGAGGGTGTGGGGGTGAGTCCCGTTGCCAGACACACTTTCTAAACCGGGGATCTCAGAGTTCCCGACGAAGAACTCGATAATGTTGCTCTCCACGTTGAGCACCTGGGAACCTGCAGGGCTGACGACGACGTCCGCGTCGCTGGGTTGACCCCTGCCCTCCCGCACCTTGTTTGCGAAACAGTACACCTGTTCGTCCACCGTCTTTGGGCTGATGTCGTCGTCCAGGACGTGACGCCTGCAGATGCCGTTGTCCGCCGAGCCGCAGCTGTACAGCCCTTTGTCGTAGATGTTCTCCACCACCAGGGCGATGTTGTGGTTGTCCACCCTGCTGCTGCTGTTGCTGTTCCCCACGCCGGTCGCTCTGTGGCCGCACGTCTCGTTGGCGAGCAGCGGGCCCGTGTGGTACTCCGACAGCTTGGTGAGGTTCGGTGCCAACGCGTAGATTCGATTCACAGTTCCAACGTAGATGATCCCGTCCAGCGTCACCATGTTCTGGATGGGGAAGTCGGCGGTGAAGGTCGGGAGCTCGTAGGTCACGGAGAGGTTGAGTTTGTCGCTCTCTGGTGATTTATCACACTGAGCCCGTGTGCTGGGACACAGAGTCCACAGCAGCAGCGGGACGAGTGCATGGAGCCGAGACCCGAGATTCATCCTGTTCCACAAACAAGAGACATGAGAAAAATGAGTCGGTGAAACGTCTCAGAGGAAAACAAAGACCTCAAACCATCATCATCATCATCATCATCATCATCATCACATGCACATCTCTGAATAGGTGGCTGCAAAGGGGGGAGGAAAAAAAGAGGCAAGTGTTGAAGCTCATAAACAAGAGCAGTGTGAGGGTGTGAAACCAGGGTTTACTCACTTCACCACAAACCAATGAAGTCAGTCACTGCAGTGACACCCCCACCCCCACCACCACCCTCCACTGAATACATCAACCCCAGAAAAAAACCCTGCAGCGAGACTCTCGGGGTGAGCGCTCATGCTGCTGCCGCTCCCCTCAGAGACCACAGAGCAGAGCGACACAAAGTGAGTCACCCAGAGAGGAGAGGAGCAGCCACGGGCCTAAGTTTAGACGGCAGGAGCCCGAGGGAGCGCAGATAAACTCGATTAAAAACAAGAGAGGTGGGAGGGAAGGGAGGGAGAGTGTGTGTGTGTGTGTGTGTGTGTGTGTGTGGTGTGTGTGTGTGTGTGGGTGTGGGTGGTGGTGGGGGGGGACTGTCCTTACGAAATGATAAATAACCCCAGCGACTAAATGGTAATCCACTGGGAGATGCTTTTAGTGGAGGGAGGGAGCGAGAAGGAGGGGTGGCGGTGGCGGTGGGGGGGGCAACACCAAAGCATTTGCAAAATGCACATTTGCATTCTTCCAATTTGAATGTGGTTACAACACAAACCAAAAAAATATAAAACACACACACACACACATCATCATCATCATATATCTGTGGCCACACTGTGATTCTCCAGCTGCAGAGTTTGAAGGATTTATAACTGAACTGTCTGGTTGTTGTTGTTGTTGTTGTTGTTGTTGTAAATCCGAAGCCGTGACCTTTGACCACAATAAACAGACACTGAACCAACAGGTGTTTGTTTGCAGGTAGAAGCTTCCAGCACAAAAGTGGCAGAGACAGAGGAGGAGACAGTGAAGGCATCGTGTGCATGATGTTCAAGTGTCGCAACAGTTCATTCACCTCAAATGTTTCTATCATCTGCTGTAAATTACAAAAGACAAATTGACCTTTAAAAAACTTTTTTTATGACACAATCACATTTTGCAAGAATAAAATAAATGATTGAAGTGAAAAAAACAAACAAACTGAAAACTTTATCTTCTCAGTGAAAACAGATGGAAAACGGTGATAAATCAACAATTGCTGCAAAAGTTGTGACTTGATTCCAACTTTAATAGTGACAGTTGAAGAAGAAAACAAGAAGAAGAAGAAGAAGAAGAAGAAGAAGAAGAGTTACACAACTTCACTGAGGCTGTTTTCTTTCATTAGCAGGATGAGTGAGATGAGTGTGGACTTGTTTTTGGGACTCAAATTATGAGTAACAGGAGGCACGTTACTGCGCACCTGCACCAACACACGTTACATTCACAGCTCCACTCTGTGTGTGTGTGTGTGTGTGTGCGTGTGTGCGTGTGTTTTTACACTGTCTTTTCTTTTGAAGGACAAAAGGCGGCGGAAAACAGTGAAAATGTTTTCAGTTTGAGAGGAAAGTGAGTCACGGAGAAAAAGGTCCCAGAAAGAAAGAAAGAAAGAAAAAAAAACAGCAAATGGGAAGTTGGTGAAGTGAGAAGTTGGCAGCCAGTGGGAAAAAAAACAGTGAGGGAGAGAGAGAGAAACGTGCTGAAGAGGAAAGAGCTGAGGGGATCCACAGTCAGTGAACATCTCACCAGCTCTGCGTTTTTACGCACGAGCTGAATGAAAGAAGGAAGAAAGAGACTCACCTGTTCACAGCAGCGTTTCAGAGTCTCTGCCCCGCTTTCAATTCATAGTCCACTGATCTGCAGCTTCTCATAAAGTCCGAGCTGATCGCTGCGACTTTCTTCTTCTTCTTCTTCGCTTCTTAATTCTAGCTCAGTCCGACTCTTTTCGCCTCTCTCTCAGAGTTAACCGTGAAGCTACGCTCAGCCTGACTCACTGACTGACTGCATCCAGCTCCGACACACCAACACGCCACCGACACCGCCGCTGCTGCCGCTTGTGCTGCTGCTGCTGCTGCTGTCGCCGCTTCTCTCTCATCTCAGTGCGCGCGCAAAGCTCCGCCCACTTTCTCTCCTCAAAACTCCGTGACGCAGCCAGGTGCTGCTGCTGCTGCTGCTGCCCGGGTGGCGCGCGGGAGAGTGCGCCTCCTCTGTGTGCGTGTGCGTGTGCGTGCGTGTGTGTAAACTCAATTACAAGCTGCACAAACCACCAATTACGACTAAACCACTCTGATTATCACTGATTCACTGATCTAATGTCTTTATCTGTGCCTTATCACACGTTTTATGGCCCCAGTCCGCCATTTTTAACCCTGATATCCACTCAATACATAAAGATCTGGAGGTCAAAACACCACATTTCTTCTTCTCCAGCCTCCACCTGACTCTCTCTCTCCTCCACTGCCTCCCCATGTGAGTCAGACTGCAGCCTGTCATGTTAAAACGGCTCACTCGGCCATAAATAATGATCTAAGTTATAAAGGCTAAACCAACTCTGTGTGTGTGTGTGTGTGTGTGTGTGTGTGTGCCTAAGCCATGAATCACAGCGGGCAGCTCAGGAAAAAAAAAATTCCTTTGTCCCACTTCCTGAAAAGGAGGCACAGTTGGAATGAAGACTGGAAACCCCTGATAACAGAGCTGTGGATGTGGGATTCAAAGGTGCAGAGCTGTTTGCACTCAGGACTCGACATGTGAAGGTTTAATGAGACGCAGAAAGAGCGTGTGTTCAAGTGTGTGGATGAGAGACGAGCAGCTTCAACGTGGATGTAATGAGTGTTTCTGTCTCTGTGAGGTGAAGCCTCATTATAGAGCAATTGTTTCCTCTCTCCATCTGCCTTTCTTAAACTCCTGTCCTGACTGAACTCTCGCTGATTTCCCAGAGGAAAGACACTGTTACCTCATGACACGACACCAGGGGAGCCCTCCATCTGTCTGCAGGAGCATCATCAGCCTTTAAAGACGAGAAGAGAAGAGAAAGTGTAGAGTAACAGGAGGAAGAGCAGACATCAGTCTTAAAGCTCCACACAGTATAAAGGTAGATGTCCATGTGTAGTGTGATTATAAAGCAGCCGTCAGGACTTCCTGTCACTTTGTGATGTCACAACAAAGCAGTCACTTTGGTTCATCAAGGATTTCCCTCGGAAAAGCAGCTGCTTGGATGTGGCTCTGTCTCTTTAAACTGAACATGGTGATTTTATGAACTGAAGGTGATTCAAGGGTGATTCTTGCACAACAACCCCCCCAAAACAAAAACAAAACAAAAAACCCCTCTAATAAAAGCTCATTGTTTGATGATCCAGAGGTTTCACAACACACCAACACACTCCTTCACTCTCTGTTTGTTGGAGGAACTTGAGTTTTGCCTCTCCTCGGGGCATATTCTGACACACACAGTTGCTAAGGGGTGTGTCTGTCTAATACAAGGGTGTGTGTGTGTGTGTGTGTCTTTATGTGTCTTACTGTATAGCCAAAGGGTGTGTGTCTGGATGTGTGTGTTGTTTGTGTGTGTGTGTGGCTGCTGTGGTGGTGTAAACCCTTGTCTTGGCAGCAGCAGCAGCAGCAGCAGCAGCAGAAGAAGAAGAAGAAGAAGAAGAAGAAGAAGAAGAAGAAGAAGAAGAGGAGGATGTCAGTGTGTCATGACTGTGTGACACAAGCTGCAGGAATGATCTGCAGCCTGCAACCAGCAGGAGCCAGATCTTATACTCTATGTGAACCTGGACCTTCTCACAACCTGCTGCAGCTGCATGAATCCGACTTGTTGTGGCGCCCTCTGCTGGTTCTGCAGGTTCTGCTCGTCCCCCTGGGAGCAGGTCCTGGTTAAAGCTGGTGGGTGTGGGGGGGGGGGGTTATCAGGGCTGCACTCAGTCTTGGTTTTACTGTGGCTGTCAAGCGCTCCTGTGCACCTCAACCTGGTTATTTATCACCTGGGAGGTGGAGGAGGAGGTGGGTCAATACAAACCCTGGTTAACTGCTGACCAGGACAGTAAACTCTGATTGATGCCCCTGACCCATGAGATGCCCCCCGGGGGGCTGTTTTCATTCTGCAGATGGACTCTTTTTACCTCTTACAAGTTGCTTGAGCTCATGCAGACTGAGTGGTGATTAAGTGTGCGCCGCCTCCATCACTGTGAGCCGTGTGTCTTCATCGACAGGCCTCTTCAGCCGGATCGTTACGGCGTCATGACAGATAACGAGAGAGAGGGTCATAAAAGGTCGCAGGAGAGAGGGAGGCGCTCTCGTTAACTTCAGCGTGTGCTGACGAAGACGACTCACAAATATAAAGTGTATAAAGAGGTTTTACAGTCGATGTCAGAGCTTCGACTGCAGGGAGAAACGTTCATCATCATCATCATCATTTTGATGCAGCACTGACATGTATGTGTCACATATGACGACAGAATCCCACCTGGACTGAACCTCATGAACAGACCGACCTGCTCCAGCTCCATGTTTCCAGATCTGTGCCTCCATCTTCCATTACCTGTGTGTTTGATAAAGACACTGTAATGAAAAAGGAAACCAACAGATCACAATCTCACACATCACAGGAAATGGTCACAGCAGCGGCAGCAGATGGGAGTCATTGTCAATAAGTCTCTGCTGCAGGTATCTGTCGATCTGCTGCTCATATGAAGTCTCAGTAAGGCCATCAGTGGAGGGGTGGTGGTGGAGGGGTGGAGGGGGGGCTGTGATTAAGAAGGGCACATGAGGCTGCTTCACTGTGTCGACGTTGTTTAGCTCCACAGTGAGAAAACACACGTGTCATATAAGTTTCAGAGGCGTTAGAATAAAGAATAAACTCATCGTCTGCTTGTTTTTGTTGAAACCAGATCATACTAAATCATCAGTTCTGTAAATACACTGTAAAAAGAAAAGCAAAAAGGCACTTTTTATTTCTGCAGAATAATAAAAGCCATCCCTGCTTCCCCAGAAACGTCCAGGTCTTCCAGTTCCTCCTCGCTCATCATTGTATAAAACAGTTTATGTGAAGCTCTTGAACGCTCCAGATCCTGGTTGTTTATCTGGCAGCGCGACATCTGAGCTTCACTCTGCACCAACAAAGTACACTTGTCTTTTAAAACCCATTTTATCTCATGTTCTTGTGTGTTATGTTGCAACACAAGCATCAAACAGCTGCACCTGACCTTTTGCATGTTACTGTTTGAGATCCAACTTAAAGTTCACACTTTGATTCAATGTGGATCTGATTTTTTTTTTTAATTGCATGAAAAACGAAGCTCAGATCGTCATTATCATCAGAATAAAACGGCTGCCGTGACTTTAAAACACTCTAATGTCCGTCTTCTTTGTGAGACATACGATAAAACCAGACCAGATATGTTTGGAAACATCATTTGTCAACAACATGTTTATCGTCTCCAAAGTGACAGACGACATGACAGTGATTTAGTCACGTCCTCTTTCTGAAAGCTCTCACGCATAAAACGATGTGACATGTTTCCAGTTGTTCTAAAAAAAAAAAAATACACAGAAGAAGAAGAAGAAGAAGAAGAAGAAGAGGAGGAAACCACTGACAGAGAACACAACATCTGAGGAAAAGACGTCAGAGAGTTGAACTGACAGGTGACGTCACAGATTTACAGCGTGAACAGTGACTGAGCGAGAACATCCAGGTGTGCAGGAGCAGCGGCTGAACATCTGTATGATGAAGGGTGTGTGTGTGTGTGTGGTTGGCAGGGGTGGATCAGAGCTAGGCAGGCCTGATGTCATTGAACGCCTCATCATCTTCAGTATGTGCTGCTGCAACAGCTGAGAGAGCGAGAGGCCAAAAATGATGCAGATTGTTCCTCTGAAAATGATGCGTGGTGTGTGAGAGAGAATGTATGTGTGTGTGTGTGTGTGTGTGTGTGTGTGTGTGTGTGTGTGTGTGTGTGTGTGAGAGAGAGAGAGTGTGTGTGGCCTAAAGGAAATTGAAGAGATTTGAGTGAGAAGAAAATTCAGTGCAGGACGATGATGAAGTGAAACAGAGTGAAGTTAGAGAAGGAGAACGTGTGTTTTGTATTTGCTCAGTGGGGAATAATCAGATGTATTGATATCTGATCACAATCCAATGATTGATCAATCACACATGGAATAATCTACAGTACCTACAGTAACAGGATGTGAAGTTATTGATCTGCTTCCACTTGTAAGGCCTGTATTGATAGAAACATTGGTATGTTTTTGGAAACAGTCTGAGAATCAGGTCTTTTTTAAAGTCATGGTTTATTTCTAAAGAAAAAACTCTGTCGTTTCTGAACGTTTGACTTTGTGTGGTTTGATGTTCTGTTTCGCTGTGAGGAGATTTAAAGAAATCTATGAAAGACAAACTTTACTTGCAGAAATGATGTCCTGCATGTGTGTGTGTGTGTGTGTGTGTGTGTGTGTGTGTGTGTGTGTGTGTGTGTGTGTGTGTGTGTGGGGGAAACCAGGACAACAGCAGCAGCTCCAGCTCCCTGAGAGTTTGTTTATTGAAACCAAATAAAGAGGACACACTGGAGAACACATGGTGGAGAACACAAGGGCTCTGTGTGTGTGTGTGTATGTGTGTGTGTGTGTGTGGGGGGGGGGGGGGGGGGGGGGGGATCTGAGTCAGAAATGATCTGCAAAGCTCTCCTCCTCTGGACAGCTGAGGAACGTGCAGTAAGTCAGGCAGTTGGTCAGTCAGACAGACAGACAGTCAGTCGATTGGTTCATCGGACTTGGACGGATGGACAGGAGTCAGTCAGTCAGTCAGTCAGTCAGTCAGACAGACAGACAGTCAGCATCAGCCTGTAAACCACCTCAGATTGATGAACATGAGTAACATAAGTACATGAAGCTCTTCACAGATGAACAACAGGCTGTTTATGTTCAAGTCTGGTCTGAACCATCGCGTTCACAGAAGGTGAATGTGTCTGTTTGACGTCTTCGACAGCAACAAATCAAACCAAATGACTGAGTCTCTGTGTAAATCAACACTGTGTGTGTGATGTGTGAGAGGAAACAGCTGCTGGAGGTGTTTCCCTCCAGGTGTTTGTGTCACCTGTGGTCTCCACACACAGCGTTTCCACTGATGAACACGACTGAGTCACTGCATGTGGCTGAAGGAGGAGCAGAGACCGACCGTCATGTTTGTTATCTCATCTGTGTTCAAGCTCCTGACTCACAGCTTCTTTATTGTTTGTGCAGCTCCTCAGGAACAATGTGATTAACGTGTGTTTTTAACCTCTCTACACCCTTTTGTCTCTGTTTCAACCATCTGCTAATGTGTACTTTCTTTTCTTATTGTGATTTTATTGTGACTTTCTCCTCGTGTAAAAACACTTAAAGCTGCATTTAATGTCATGAAAAGTACCACAGACATCATGTTTATGGCTGCTGTTGTTATTATATTGTCAAAAAGGAAAGTGATAAATAAACAACGGGTGATTATGTGGACACCTCTGTGTTTTTAAAGCTGCAGGAGCTTCAGATCTGAGGGTTTTTGTTTTTAAATGGAAAACTGATAAAACCACAGCACACAGTGATAATGTGCTCTGGTCTGGCACATCTCGTCCTGCAGCTCTGAGATGAACCTGTGACTCTGAATCATGTCTCTGCTTGTTGTTCAGTTGTCTGTGAATGAGCTCCCCCACTGTCGGCCATGTGCACTTCTGAGTTTACTCCACTAGAGGGAGGTGTCGTATTGTAAAAGATGAGTTCAGCATCTGCTCTTAGATTTCACAGTAACAGGATGAAGTGTACAGTGCTCCTCATTACTGCACTCCTTTTTGAATTTCCAGAGTCACTGAGCATCACCTTGGCTTCAGACTCATAAATAAACATGTCCAGACTCTGATTTATGATCAGTTTCATGTTCAACCTGACCTGGACCTGAGGAAACGTGAGATCATGCAAATCCATGCCACATAACAATGGTCAAACCCTGGACTTTATGTTTGTTCTCATGCAAATCACAGTTTACATGTTCCCAGAGTCTGAATCAACCTCCATCACCAACTCCGAGGTCAATGGCTGCACACGAGTGTTTTAAAACATCTGCAGGAAACTGTTAAAAACATGCAGAAGTTGTTGATTCAAGACAAAGAGAGCTTTTCATGGACATGGAGATGATGCGAGGAGACATTAGCTCACTGTCCATCGCTGTCATTCCCCGTGAAGGTAACACAGTCGTCTCTGTGTTCTCTCGTCCTCCTGTTATGTCGGCGCTGGAAAGTTTTTCTGAGCGAAAACACAAGGAGGTTCGACCCTGCCAGGGCCTTCTGCTTCATCCTGTGATGATGCTCCAGTGTTTCACCAACAGGTTCTTACATTAGCCTGCTTTCTTTTGCACTTTTGGACACTGTGCGGAACAAGTTGGACCTTCTTCAAGTCGATTTTAAACCCTTTAACATCCACCGGCCCGTTGGCGGGAACATGAATTAGAAGCATCATGGCTTTTTTGTTGATAACTCCTCTGCTTTTAACCAGAAATACTCTCATTCCTGTTTTGTTGAATCTCCTCTTGCAGGTCACTTTCAGTCAAAAAGGGGACTGTGAAGCTGTAGCAGCAGAAAAGTAGCTTGAACACTCTACTTTGTGTGATCTGGCTCATCTGTTGTTTGCTGAATTCATGTTGCTGAAGGTCACGGTGTAGACGGATGTTCCTTTGGTTCTCAGTGTGGTTAGTGTTTGTTTTTATTTGTTTTACCTGATGTGTGTTTGTCACAGACAAAGAAGAGTCCTTGAACCTTGAACCTCTTCCTTCTCTGCAGCATCTTTCCTATAATTCATTTCCACCTTGCTCGCATTTACAAGTGTTGACTGATGTTAGGACCATTTCGTGGGTTAAGTGAGTTTCATTAAGTTCATCAAAGACTATTGCTGATCTGATCGAACATGTTCTGTCCCTCTATGATAATCCGTCTTCTCTTCAGGTGTTCTGTAAACCCTCCCGATCAACCAACCTGTTTTTTGATCTGTTGACAGCTACGGGATCATTTCTCTATTCAATCTGTTTGGCCCAATGGACCTATATACTAATATACCGTATGTATATCTATGAAGGAGTCTTTGAAGAGTCTGGAAACGAGGGGCAGAAGTCCGTGGACACAGACCTTCATGTTGGTACACAAAGATATTTCAGGCTGTTGAGTCCTTTCAAGTGTGTGACAACACTTTGAAGAGGCCTGTTTCCCCTTTGACACAACAATGTCCCTGCACACAAAGAAATGAGAAATGTCCCAGTTCAGTGTGGATGAACTGTGACGAACTAGGACACATACTTGTTTTTACTGGTGACGCTCACTAATAATCTTCAGAGCAGATCAGGTCCCAGTAACTTGTGGTGAACTGTTTTTTTTTTTTTTCCAGAGGATGTAGAGAAACTTTTAGCTCTGGTCTGACAGGATGAAAACCGTCCGGCCACATGACTCCAAACTTAAACTGAACCAAAGCTCCTCACACAGTGTCACCAAATCCTTTTTCCATTGTCTCCAGTGTTTCCTTGAAACTCACCTTCTTGTGACTGAAACAATAAACCATTGTTGAGTTCCTGTTACAAAAAGAAACGAAAAGAAAAAGAAAGAGTCTTGGCTTCGCTTCAGACTTTTGGGTGTAAATTAATTTGAATACAGTGCAGAGACTCGACTCCTCCAGGCTTTTGTGAGCATTACCCAACGCTTGTATTTGTTTCTCACGTAACCATGGAAACGCTGTGCCAGGCTTGGAAAAACACACACACGCACACACACACAGGGCTATGAGCAACACTGCAGGCATTAGGGCTCCGATCCTGCCGAGGCCGCTGAAGGGCACGGCTGCTGGAAACTACATTTCAGTCTCTTCCTCATGTCTCATGTTCTTTTTATTATTATAATTATTTCTATTCCACATGTAGCTTCAACTGGCTTCGTCCCTGCAGCACACATGAATGAATGAATGAATGGATGAATGAATGAAACCAGTCACCCGGTATCTACTGTGAATCATGACATAATTAGATTTTGCTATGACTCAATATCACAAGTAAGAAGCAGACGAACAGAAAGTCCTTTGTTGATATCTGACTTTCATCTCGAGTTGCATGCTAGTGGTCATACAACTGCAAAAAAACATGAACGCATGAACACTGGATTATATTAAATTTTTTTTAATGTGCACAGCGTTATATTATACAGTAAAAGCAAGGAAGGAAAAAATCACTTTTATAAAAATATCACCTTTTTTGAGCTTAAAATACTCATTTCAATTCAAGAAACAGGTGCTATGATATTACCTGTGAGAAGACAGCAGGTAGACCGAAGGTGACGGAGTCGAAGCAAGCTTAGTGTCTCTATTAAACACAACCCCACCCCTCCTCCCACTCCTTCCCCACCCCGTCCCTTTGGTGAGGTGGGGTGGGTCGGTGGGGGCAGTTAGGAGGAGTCGGTTTGATGCCTTTCAGCATCGTGTCCACAGTCATGAAGCAGGGCGGCAGAACAAGATCAAAAAGGGGCGGGGGAGGGGAGGAGGGTGCAAAATCATAAACAGGTAACAAAAAAAAAAAAAGATGCATTCAGAATCACACAATCCAACTCATATTTTCATCTTTATTCCAATGCATTAACCTGCGTAAGTACCACAGTGCCACAAGAAAGATCTCCACACACACACACACTCGTAACTGCACGTGCAGCGTGCAAAGTGTGCAAAAAGGAACTGTTAGCACTCGACTACCTTTGCAAAAGTGAGTCCTAGAGAAAGGAGATTTTCATTCGTCAGCTACTGTAATCACTTTCAATACTTCCCCATAGGTTAGTGCACTGGAATGAGGCCGTAGCTTGTGAAGCACAAACAGTCATACAGTACATGTAGGATATCAAAACAAAAACACAATGGCACTGAAACTAACCCCTCAAAGTTCTTCATTTTCATAGTGTAGAAAAAAAATCATTCACTACAGAGCTATGATGACGATGCATTCAAATGC
The DNA here is from genome assembly GCA_021432705.1 of Caranx ignobilis. Lineage (NCBI taxonomy): Eukaryota > Metazoa > Chordata > Actinopteri > Carangiformes > Carangidae > Caranx > Caranx ignobilis. The sequence continues at coordinate 51,535 of JAFHLA010000021.1, read as the reverse complement.
ACTGGAAAAGTAGAAAACAGTTTTTTTTTTGTCAAATTCAGATGCTGACATTCTTTATCACACGCTCACGTGATGATGAGGATGAAGGTGAAGGTAGTAAAGAAGCGAGCTGTGAGCTGAGATGCAAATCTTCGCTGGCAGGCGTGGAGGCAGCGGCAGCGGCAGCAGCAGCAGCAGCGGTGGTGGTGGTGGTGATGGTGGACGGCGAGTTTTTTTTCTGGCGAGCCGATGCAGGTGCATGCAGGAACGAGGGCAGGTTCAGTGTGTCAGACTGTGCTGGGGGGGAAGCCAGGGTGAAGAGAGGGGGAGGATGGAGTCGGGGGGAATGGTTGGGTGTTTTTTTGTTTGAGGAGGGGGGGGGGGGTCAGTTTGGTGCTGCTGCTTGGCTTGTGGGGGGTTGTTTTGTTTTTTTCTGCTGAGTCAGGTAGAATTTGGCAGCGGGCTCTTTTCTCTCTCAGCTTTGCAGTGTCCCACCCTGCACCCACCGACCCGCCGGCCCCACAGTCTCCCAAAAAAACAACAAACACTAACAGAAAGCACAAAGAGAAGATGGCGGCACGTTCTGACACCCCCTCCACCGCCCTCTTCACATGAATCAGTCAAAGTGATGAACTCTCCACCGAAACAGTAAGAATGGAAGGAGTTAACATCGTGTGGTGAAAGACTAACAGGAAACAGGTACGGAGCTCGGTCAAAGTTAACAGTGAAGGAATAAAAACAAAAACTATGGAACACAAACAAAACAAAACAACAACAACCCAGGATAACGACGCTTTGATTTCCTGTGCCCTCCCCCCTCCCCTTCCCTCCCTGCCCCTTTTGGTTGGGAAGAAACAATTGGTGGAAAAAGGCGGTGGCCACGCCCCTTTCACCTCCAAACATCCCCCGCCCAGCTCTGGAAACGTCTCATCACCTCTTGTTTTCCAGAGGTTCATTTATCTTTCTTCTTCTTCTTGAGCCCTCCTCCCCACCCTCTTTCCGTTAATCCCACTCTTCCATTTTCTTCTTCTGAATGTTACACCTCCTTGGTCATGCGGATTCGGACGCTGCTGAGGCACTTGCCCATGGCCTCGAACAGCGGGTCACAGAAGGTGTGCACGCAGATGGAGTAGACACGACTGACGCAGTGGATCTCGATCAGGTAGCTCTTCACGCACGGCACCACGGCCCAGATGTGCAGGAAGGACAGGATGGCAAAGAAGATACCCCAGATCACCGCCAAGGGAATGCCGACCAGCGCCGTCAGCAGTCGGTAGCACCAGTACTTGGTGACAGTGAAGGTGGTGTAGCTGGCTTTCCACACGCCGTCAAAGCTGTAGGTTCCTGCAGGCTCAGCAATCACATCCTCAAAGTCCACCTGAGGAGGAAGAAGGACAAAATGTTGAAATATACGCTGATGAGCTTCTTAATCTAGACTTTTAGTGTCAGAACAATCAGATTGTTCTCTCAGAATGACGACTCCAGAAATCAGTAGGTAGAAGAAAGTCAGCGATTTCATTGCTACTGAGAAAGCACTGATCAACGACAGATCGACACGTTGGTAATGTGACCTTGCAGAATTAGAAAATGTAATTATTAGCAGTGAACATGATCATAAGGAACAAAACACGGCACTTCCTCTGATTTAAAAGCAAATGGTTCAGACCCAAATTGGACTTTCCAATGGGTCTGAGGAGCATTTGAACGCAGCATTATCTATCACCTGGATAAATGTGATGTAACCGCCCACTCGGCATTCAACAATCATACTCTACCAACAGGAGTTGTTTATCAATAACAGTTTTGAGACAAATGTTCATCTCCATTAAAATGGCTTCAGTCATTATTGATTATATAACACAAGACGTTTTAAGACACCATTGGCTAATTCCCGATGCTAACTCTGACACTGATGTACTAAAGAGCTGTTATTGTAGCTGATAAACTTAACATCTTTGGCTACCAACACCAGTGCAAGTCAAAGTCTTATCTGTTTCAAAACATGAGTTAAAACTTATTTAATGTGCAAAAAGCTCTTGAAAAAGGTCAAAACTGAGCTTGTTTATCTAAAACGGAGGTCAAATAACATCTCAATCTCGAGGATCAGTGGCTCAGGATAATCGCAGGAGTTTGTGTAACCAAAACATTTCTTGGAATGAAGTTCTTTTATGAGATGGTTCGTGGTCTGTGACCTCAGACAGCATGGGAATAAGAGAGGGAGTGAACTGGGCAGATAGCTCCCTGGTGACGACAAAAGTATGATGGTCACAAGGGACAAATCAGCCTCTGGTTTAGAAACAGAAAGCAGAAGGAAGAAGAAGACGAAGCAGAGATGATCTGGGTAAACGTGACATCACAGGATGTTAAGTTAAGGACACGAGGCACCTCTGTGGTTAGGAATTAGATTTTCTTTTGAAATCACCACATTTCCTGAGGTGCTTTCAAGTATTTTCTTCTAAAAAAGGAACAAACAAAACAGCCAGCTGTTGGTGAACAGTCATAAATGGAAAATAAATTGGACCGTCCAGTGCAACAAAAACCCACAGGAGCACAACCTTCAGATTAGACTAATCATTACAGCTCCTCAAACACCTTCATCCAGCGCCAACAGCTGTTTCACAACAGTCCTGATGTGATACAGATGAAAAAACTCCACGGTCGGCCCTTCAAATCTCAACTTGCTATTTGCACACATATATCAGCTGCTTCATGGAGAATCTATCTATCTGCCCTCGCAGTGACTGGTACGTGGTCTAACCCTCCACTATCTGCCCCACCCTAAATACCCATCAGTGCTCACACTATCTCTGGAATCTGTCTCACAACCATACAAATCATGTTGAAGATTTTAGTCTACAGAGATAGATAGATAGATAGATAGATAGATAGATAGATAGATAGGTAGGTAGAGAAGGACTAGATTGTCCAGTAAAACCTTATGAGGACCCTGACTGTGTGGTGGTTTAGCAGGACCGTGTCACCATTTGATGAATCTAAATAATTATCTGGTTGAATCCGGTTCCTGGAAGCTTTTATGTCTCCTGCTCTAAACACTCAGTGTGTGGCTGAGAGCTTCTTTTTTAGGAAAAAAATCCTGCGGTGAACAGGAAGCGAATAAACAGGAGGAGATCAGTGTGATCATCAGTGACTGGTCATCCAGCCACCCACGGTGTTTGTTCGATTGATTGACAAGTGACCTGTGGGACCCTCCTCCTCCTGCTCCTCCTCCTCCTCAGTATTAAGGTGCACTGACTCCTCCACTGTGTGCACACCAGCCTTTAAGGCCTTTAATGGGACGATCCCTGTCTAAAGAAATGGAGGCAGCTCACGCTCTGTAAACACACAGCAGACTCTCTCCCTCGCTCTCTTGTCGTCTCCACAGGCTTCTGAGCACAGGGTCAATATTTATTTTACAGTTACTTGGAGACTGCGTCTTGTCCAACACACCAAGGCTGAGAGGCTACTGAAGGCTAACGGCTACAATACCTATAAGTCACGTAGATATTATCCAGTGTCACGCTGCTGAAGGTGAAATGGAAAAGTGAAGTGCTATACTAGCCTCTGTTTGGAGGACGTGATGCCCACTTAACACAAACTGCCTGCTGACACCCAGAAACGGCACATGATGGTTTTTAATTTCACCATCTTAGAATATTAGTCCATTTCTAATATGTAACATCATATATCCACATTGCAATATAGATACTAAGACTCTGTAAACTCTGTATCTTCCCTGCTTCAGGTCACTCTCACATCTGGACACAAAAGTCCAAAAACGCTACATATCTACCAACAACACCAATGTGGCAAATCCTGTTTGTTTCATCTCTGCATAGGTCTCTGTGTAAAATCCACAAGTTGTGTTCAGCAGTCAATACAAGACTATTTCCAGTCTTCATGCTAAGCTACGCTAAACCAAGCGAACCATCTCAGTGCAGCTTTTTTGTAAACCATTCTACTGAGAATATGTTATGCAAAAAAAAAAAAAAAAATGAATTGCATTTACAATGTGTGCTATTGCTGCATCATTTTAACAAGCCATCTCTTGCACGCTCTCAGTAAACATCATGTTTTCCAGTCCTGGATGTTTTACTTTGAGAGCAGAGCTCTTCCAACATCCCAGCAGCAGCAGCAGCAGCTTGTAAGTGCAGCTCTTCTGCATAAAGCCTCCCTCTCACAGCACCGACTGGCGGAGCTCACTGCAGCCTTATAATATAAATCTGACTGCAGCCACAAAACCAGTGTGGCGTCCGTTTAATTTTTCCACAGCTACAAATTTTAAAGTGGACCCACTCTGCGCCAGTTTCCAGAACTTTGATTGAGGCTAAATGAGAGCCTTCTGCAGAGCGGCACAAACACAACCACAGCAGCACGGTGGAGAGTTTTCAACTTCACTCTGTTACTTCATTTTTTATTTCCAGCTTCTCGGTTTTATGAACAGTTGAAAATTGTTTTCTAACGTATTATTTTGTTAATTTGCAAGATTGTGGTAATGAAAAAGCATCTCTTTGTACTTTTTACTGCAGCAGCTGAGTTACCGTGGACCTCTGCGGTCATGTCGGAGGTTTGATATGAAACAATAGAGTCTCGGGGTCGGCATGTGACCAGTCGGCACGGCAACTGTACTATTGAGTAAATAAGGAGATGTGCTATTTCCAGAGCTCCATCTTCAGGCTGTCAACTATGCTTGAATAGACAAAGTGGGTCTCCGGAGCAGAAGGTCAGAGTGTGCCACATTAATGGACTCTTTTGTTGCTTCAAGGGTTTTGGTAGTCAGGGGGAAATGTTTGCTTTGGTTGAGGGGAGAGATTAAGATGATTGACAGCACAGACATACGTGACACAGACTAAGGAACGTTTCACTAACTCAAACAGAAGCTGTTTTCCATCCGGCACGGTTCAATCCAAGTGAGTGTTTGATGAAGAAATCATTCTCTCATAATAGCAAAGTTTGTTTCATAAATGATGTTAAATCTGCGTGTCACTGATTTAAAACTCCATACGGTGTAAAGGTAGACGTGCGTCTTAAAGCTCCATACAGTATAAAGGTAGACGTGTGTCTTAAAGCTCCACACGGTATAAAGGTAGACGTGCGTCTTAAAGCTCCATACGGTATAAAGGTAGACGTGCGTCTTAAAGCTCCATACGGTATAAAGGTAGACGTGTGTCTTAAAGCTCCACACGGTATAAAGGTAGACGTGCGTCTTAAAGCTCCATACGGTATAAAGGTAGACGTGTGTCTTAAAGCTCCATACAGTATAAAGGTAGACGTCCATGTGTAGTGTGATTATAAAGCAGCTCTAGGTTCTATATTAATACTGTGAAAGTATCAAAGCCTCAGTCCACAGAGAAATGCACACAGCCTGTATTCAGACACTGAGCCTTAAAACCAGCCGTCAGGACTTCCTGTCACTTTGTGATGTCACAACAAAGCTGTCACCCAAAGCCCGCCCTCCACCTTCCAACACTTTGCAGAATTTGGTTTCTCTGAGTGTTTTATTCTGAAATCTGCTCTGTTTTTTAGGATCACTCAGAAAACAGTCAACCCTGCTCTCTTCTGATTGGCTGACACTGGCCTGTTGTTGCTAGAGCTCCAGAGAGAAGCTGAGTGTAAAATATAAAACATTCATTGGAAGCTTTTGTTAAATTTGCATGACATTTGAATGGAAACAAATCTCACTGCACTGAGCGTCATACGTCTAAACTCACTGTGTAGTCATTCACTCCAGATAAAAACTGGGAGTAAGACATTTTTCACATAATAGTAAACCAATAATCAGAAAAACATCCAGACTGAAGCAGCCAAGTGAAGATCAGCAGTGAACCAATCATCAGGGGAGGGTTTCATTCCTCTCACTTTGACCTCCGCGACCTCCTGGCTCCGCTGCCGGAGCTCAAACTTCTCACAACTCCCTCTCAAAAATTTTCTCCAGTGGGGGCATTTTCACTCACTGATGCTGACTATCGAGCTGCAGCTCCTCCTCTCTGCTAAATAAAGACCCACGACTTCTCCATGAGGAAAAAAAAAAAAAAAAACGGAGCTGACGCCACATGCATGTCGGTAATGGAACTTGTTTGATGTGGAAAGGTGATTGAGGCCAGCTGCAGCGGCTACAGGAGAACAGCTTGTTTTCCTTTGATTGCAAGAATGCAGTGCATGTGTGTGTGTGTGTGTTTGTGTGCACGTCCATCCACTCAATGCACAATATGTCCTAATACACACTACACACATTTACGTGTGTGTGGTCACGGTGGATTGCAGAATGAGGGATTCCCTCTTGGGCTCGTGCTTTTTTTGTCGGGACACACCAAACACACGCTTCCACTTGGCAGAGCTGCTCCACTGACCTCAGAGCACCTCAGAGCCACTGTCTACAGCTGCACTGTAAAAAAAAAAAAAAAACAACAAAAAATAAAACAAGCACTACCGCCTCGTTTGTTCTGAAATCCACAGGGAGGCACCAACCTACTGTAGAAGGAGCTAGCTGCAAGTTTAGCTAGTGGTAGGTTTGGCAGGAGCTGCAGCCATTGTTGCGTTTACAATACAAGAGGGCAGCGCGGACGCTACGGTCACTCAGGTTTAACGAGCAGGCCGGGGCTAGCTTGGTAGCTTGTTAACTTCAGAGAAGAAACAGAAGCAACAACAACAGATTGGGTTTAATGTTAAGGCTGAACTTATCTTTAGGCCACATTAGGACACAATGGCTCCTGCCGGTGTTTTATCATCTTATATTAGAGTATAGATTTATCATATCTACTGCGTTATGATGCAAATCTGAAGATCGGTGGTTCAACTGTGAGAACGCACTGTGTCCTAGTGTTTATAATACATAATGAAAATCGTACAACAGGCTGCAGCACTTCCACATGAACGTTAACTTTAAGCCTCCGACTCTTTCAGCACTTCTGCAGTTTTCTTTTTTCCCTTTTTTTTTTTTTTTTAACAGTGCAGCCACATGTGATTTCAGATAATTTCAGCAGCGGCCTGTTGAGTTGATTAGAGAGAGAGGGGTGGGGGCCGATCATAAAGCTGCAGTCTATTCTGAGACTGGAAGGAGAGTCTGACTCACTGTCACAATGGAGAGGAGAAGAAGAACTGGGAGGGAGAGAAAGCAGCGAACACAGAGAGAGAATGAGTGAGAGAGAGGGAAGAAAGTGGAGAAGAGAAGAAACTGAAGATGAAATGTAGAAAGTTAAAACTTTTCTCTTCGTCTGAGCTTCTCTAAACTCTGATTTTGAGAAGTTTATCACATGTGCAACAGTCGAAATGACTCAGGACGTGTCATGTGAAACAACATCTGGACAGACGTGTCTGTTCTCTGTTTGTTTATTTGTTTGGTCAATAAAGTTTCATTGAGCTGAAGTGACCCTTGTGATCGTCAGCAGCCTCCTGATCTGCAGGGGATCAGACTCAGAGTTTGTGAAGGAGGGAGGATCTTTCCAATCAACCCAATCAATAATGTCAGATACCATCTGGAGAGTGGCAAAGAGCAACACATGGATATTTGCTGCCCTGACGCAACTCCAGGAATGTAGGGAGGAAAGGAGGGAGGGAGCAGAATGGGAGGAAAGAAGGGAGGAGGAGGAGGAGGAGAAGGAGGAGGAGAGATGTGAGGGAGTGGTGAGGGATATCCCCTCAGACTTAACCAGCTACTTGGGTGTTTCACTGTTTTAACAAGGCAGAGTTCAGGCAAATTCAAAGCGCTCACCCCCCTCGTGCCCCACGCAGGGGCAGTTTGACCCCACTCTGATGTGAAGAACCCGCCCCAGCAGGAGGAGGAGGAGGAGGAGGAGGAGGAGGAGGAGGACGGCTGCTGTGCAGACGCGTCAGGTGGTTTTTCCAGCGCAGCGCTAAACTCACTCCCCTCTCTTTCTCTCTCTCTCTCTCCGTGTGTGTGTGTGTGTGCGTTAACTTAAACAAAATAAACCCTCGGTATTTACGCTGCTCTCTCTCTCTCTCTCTCTCTCTCTCTCTCTCTCTCTCTCTGTCTCTTACACGGAAAGAATTCAGAAAGGCGTGTGCAGCTCGGACTGTGGGAAACGTGTGTTCCAACAACAGGAAATCCGTAATGTTTCCTCTGTTGGAGCGAGGATGTTCACCTTTCCAAGTCCTCCACTGCTGCCGCTGCCGCTGCCGCTGCCGCTGCTGCGGCTGCTCACACCTTTAACGCGTGTGAAGTGTTCCTTTGCCCGTTGATGTCTCACTAACCCTCACCAAAAGAACACAGCCTCCTCCTACAGTCACCGACAACTGGAGCCGCCGCAGACAGAGCGCGACTCGTGCGCACCAAGAGGCTGAACCCGCCTCTGACGCGCACATGCACGAGCCGCACTGAGCGGCTCCACGCAGGAGAAATAAAGCGCAAACTGAAGCGCAGCAGGTGTTCCACTGAGGTCACGCTCTCACAACCAGACATGTCACAGTCTAAACCCTGAGTTTAAAGAAGCCCCCCAGGTTTGACTCACCTTGACCACGTCGTCGTTTATGTGCTTGGGGTCCCGGTTGACCAGGTCGATCTCTTTGGTGTGGACATCCTCCATTGTCTTCTCGTTCAGACTGTCGTTGTCCATGTCTTTATTGTTGGGTTTGTATATGTTCCCTTGCTTTCGGATGAACGGCGAGTGCAGAAACTCCTGTCAGGATCCGGAGGAGGCAGAAAAAGAAGAGAAGTGAGCAGGAGGAGTAGGAGGTGGCGGAGGAGGAGGAGGAGGAGGAGAAGGAGGAGGGAGAGTGTGCAGCGCGCGGAGAGAGAGAGAGACTGGAGCTGCGAGTTACCCAGCCTTCTCCACAAACAGGGATGGGTTTAAATGAACAGAAAGTGAAGCGCCACACCCCTCGGACCAGCCGCAAGGGGTCCTCACCACCCACACACAGATCTGAGGTCCTGACATGAAGTTTACTCAACATGGATCCGTGAGCATGGCAACGGGTTCGTGCGTAAAAGCGCACATTCCCCAAAAAACAAATATAAAGCAATCCTCTCCTTCGTTTCTCTGATCCAAGACCTCACCGTGACACTTTATGAACAGTGAAAGTTCATCAAACAGATCCATGTTCTGATTTGTGCATACATGTTTCTATTTAATCCTAATCGTTGGATTTCCGTGTCCATCGCTTAAAAACGTGCGTGTGCGTAAAGACGCCACCGGAGCCTTGTGAGTCTTTCAAGCTCTCTGTCGTTAATGCTCACAGCCATATGGTTTTATTGAAGCACGTGCGCGCCGAGAGTTTAAAAAACAGTAGGTTTAGTCAATTTTGCACTTTTACGCACGGGAGAGGAAAGAGTGAGTCAAAACATGGTGCGTAAAACCATAGACTAACTAGTGTGTGTTAATGTAGCAGGTAAACGCTGGCACCGTCGTGTTAGCACGAGCTGAATGGTTCTTCACATTCCCTCACTTGGTGTGGGAGATGCGTTCATGACCAGGTGCCAGAAAAAGAAAACAAACACACAAAACAAAATGAGCCCCTCGTGAATCTAAATAATGAGCGAGAAGAATCAGCTCCTTGATGAGGACAAACATCCGCGTCTGCTAAAAAGTGGCAGCTTTAGAGAAGCAGAGAGAGAGAAGAGCCACTGTACCTCCTCTGTGTCTCCGTCCTTCAGTCCTCCTGTCATGCTGCTCCTCAGGTTTGAACAGACAAGTCGCGGTGAAACAAGACAAGAAGACAATATAGGAAACCAAACTGTGTGGGAGGCGTGGAAGCAAAAAAAAAAAAAAAAAAAAAACAACCTGAGTGGACCGACCCGCTCTCTCTCTCACACCCTCTCCCTCTCCCTCTCTTTCAGGGACCTGCAGTCGTCTGATTCCTGCCCTTTTTTTCGCCGCTGCACGGACGTGAGCAGAATTTCATTTAATGCCAGAGCGAAGTGAAGTGAAGAGGGGGAAACCTCCCGGTGTTTCCTCTGCTGAAGCCTCCACAGCCCGAGTCACTCAGTCACTCAGTCAGTCAGTCACCTGTCTGGGGCTGAGCCTGAACTGCACCTGGATGATCTCGCACTGAAGGGCTGCTGTTGTAACTTGTGTGGAAATACTTTATTTGTGGATCAAGAAGGAAAAGAGTCATCATCGTTATAATAATACAGCAGGGTGGAGGTGTGGATCCTCACCTGTCACACCTCCGCCTCAGGGAGAGAAGCCACCACTGTGATGGTGGAAGTAAAACAGTCCTGTACTGTCACCTGGTGCTGCTGCTTTAAACCAGGACGTGTCTCCTTGTTGTCTTCAGTCTTCACACTGAAGCTGGACACTCTGGTCTGTTTACATTCTTCCTCAGCAGCTCAGCTGGCACACTATCCACTGCTTCCTGACACTGTGTGTGTGATGTAGGTGTAGGTGCAGCTTTGGGTGTGACCATGCAGTTGTTTTCATTTCTTTTATGACCTGAAAATAACTCATGTACATCATCTGTTCAGAGCAGAGAGATAATAAAGGTGAAACAGAGACTTTTGGCTTTGGTTTTTATTTTGATCCTGTGCAGTAATAATGGTTGTAAAGGAGCAGAAGTCTCTCTCTCTCTCTCTCTCTCTCACTCTCTCTTTGTGAACATGTGCTCTGCAGAGGAGCTGTATAAATAAACCTCTTCTCTCTCCTTCACTTCATCGGGGTGCGGTGCTGAACGCATATCAAAAAAATAACCAAATGAGACGAATGAAGCTACAGCAGCAGCAGCTTCTGACCTGAGGACAGATGTGAACGTACTCTGAATGACACATTCTGCATCTGTAGAGTAAAACAAACAGCCTCCATGATGCAGAACTGATGGTCAAACCTCAGTGTGAGCATCATAAACAGGTGTGACACAAAAACATCGTGAGGCATGTGTGTGAAGCTTCTTCAGGAGGATCTGTAGGTCTGTCATCGCTCCATATGTAACAGTAACATGTCTGAGAGTCAAAGTGAGTTGAGTTTGTTTTTTTTAACGTGCATGTCGGTCTGTGGCTGGAGGTCAAAAGTCAGGGGTCGCTTCAAATGTCTGTGTAATAATACGCATGGCCAAGCCCAAGGCCACACGGCCTCAGTGCTCTCTGAGGGAGGCTGGGGCCGGTGCGAGGCCCATGTGCGACGCCCACGTGCGTGGCCGAGCCCAAGGCCACACGGCTATGGGATGTTGCATCAGTGTAAATACTTTGTTTCGTTTTTTAAGTGATTTTTTTCTTTGTCTTTACTCACAGCGCGTGCTGCATCAGATGAGCCTCGGGGCCTCCCACTAAATGTTGTCATTTTAATCAATGACAGTTCAGGTTTTTTTTTTTTTTGTGTTGTTGCATCTGCAGCTACTGATGGCTACAGGAGTGTGACAGGTAGAGTTGGTCGGTGCTGTGCGGGCCTGCAGGTCCGACAGCGAAGCCTCGGGTCATGTTCCACCGACCTGCAGCTCATGTCTCTGTATAGGAAAAAGTGTCTTATGCAACCTGAGCGAGGTGATTTATGAGGCCTTTCTGGTGCTCGGCTGCTGCACATCCCAAACACACTCATCTTCTCTGACAGGAAGGAGAGAGGAAAAAATCAACGGCCTTTAGGAAAAACAATTCTTTATTTTGGTCACGTCTGAGCGAGTGAAGCCAGAACGACATGCAAACACATAAAAACATATATTTATATCAGACAGATTCAGGTCACGTCATGATTTATTCAGTCAAATATATAGAGATGTGACACGTGAAGGGAAGCTGAGCTGCTACATGTTCATGCTCAGGTTCAGGTTCAGGTTCAGGTTCAGGTGGGTTTGGGAAGGGGGCGGGGCTTTAGCCACCACACACATGTCTTCTTCTTCTATTGCACAACAGACAGACAGCTCTCAGGATTTCAAAAAGAGAAGCTGCGACAGAGACAAAACATCACGTCATACAGCGTCTGTCGCTCTCTCTTTGTCTGTGTAATGTTGAGTAACAAGTTGGTTAAAACTCAAACATGCAAATGTGAGTTACAGCAACACAGCCTGTTTCCTGGAGAGTCTGGATGGCAAACGTCTAAAGTTTAGCCCAGCTGCTGTTTCACCTCCGATTGAAGAGATTAGTTTGTTGACTTGATGTTGGAAAAGCTACGTTCAATGACAGTTTCTTTAATGTTTAACAGTGACCAGTCTTAGCTGTTTGTAAATGTGAATAAAAACCTTCATGCACGGATGTACGGAAGCTGGGAAGGGCCATACTGTCAGTTCTGCAGCCCTACTGCTTTAGCCTATTTTAGCTCATTGTTTCGGTTTCCCACCGTCTTCTACTGCAAAGTTTCCAAATGTACACTCTCATCAACCCTGTTCTCACCTCCAGTAAACCGACTGTCCTATGAAAACTAGACTCAAATGATGACAGAGCATTTAAACAAATCATTTATCTTGATCTCAGCAGTAAAACGATGAGGCAACTTCAGCAGACAAGACACGTCCTGCAGCTTTAACTCATGATGGTTTGTCTTTATAGCTGCTGCACGGGTTTGTATCTGTCACATGAAACACAGAGACAGTTGTGTAAGAAAACACTCACTGTCTCTATGTCTGGTTTATCAGAGAGGTTCAGACAAAGTTAAGTAAAGTGCATAGTGGAAAATCTGGAACAGACATGAAGCCGACACCCGTGACACCTGTGACACCTGTGACACCTGTGACTCTGTAGCTTGTACCTAAAACTCAACTTCATCAAATCCACAGCAAGAGAACGACATCACTGTCTGATGTCTTTCCAGCTGCAGAAATCCTCTGATACCAGGCGCAAGTGAACGCAGCACAAGCTGTGGCGAACGTCACCAGCAACCAATACGATAATTAGTCGTTGCATATTAAACAATAAATAACAAAGCCGATCAGTAACATTGAGAAAACAGCTCTATACTGCAGCTGCATGTGAAAAGCAAAATGCCCGACGCACTGAGATCAACACAGCAGAGAGAGGGAAGCTGCGAATGTGCAACAAGCTGCATCTACTCTGATTCAGTTCTAGCTGAATTCAATATATATATATGCAATATATACAATTTTCATCTCTAATGATATAAAAGCAGAAATATTACATCTCTTAGCAGGTCAGCAGTTTAGTTTGCTCAAGCCTGATCTCTCAGCAACAAAGTGATGGAATGACAAGAATTTCTTTTGGTCACAATCAGCAAAAAAAAAAAAAAATAAAGGAAAAAACTCCATAAACAAACTGTGCACATGAGCTCCTTATAAAGTCTCAGTCTGTCACAACAGCTGATGTTACCATGGTGATGTTTTCAGTCTCCTCGTCGTCTCGGGCTCAAAGATGAAGCAACATTTTCAAGCCTTGGATTACCTGAATCTTGTTTCTGCAGCTGTTCGCGGGACTGGTCAGACTTGATAAGGACTCATGCGCGTCTCCCACTCGTCGCATCGTTCTTCTCTTCGCTTCGCTCCCAGGTTCTTCCCGTCAGGAGCGGCGTTGATGTCTGCGTCAGTTCTCTAAGGTGGTAACATGAATGGAGGACAGGGCCTTCCCCATGCTCTGGTACAGCGGCTTGACGAACATGTCGACCAGACTCCACCACACGGCCTGGATGGGCGGCAGCAGCATCATGAAGCTCTGGATCGCAGGCATCACCAACCTGCAGGGACGAGGTCACAAGGGTCAAGAGTTAAAAAACACTGAGAGAACACTGTTTGCTCTGAGGCCTGGAGCACAAACAGGGATGTGTGTGGCTCTTTGTTCGGATGCTGTGATTTCTCCTGTTACTTCATCTGTTTATCGTGTGAAAACACTTTGGTCTGACTCTGTTTCTCATTCATAACCTGTTGCAAAATGAGACACCATGAATGCACCACGATATATCATCATGAGATCAGATCATCTGCTGCATCTGACATGAAACTATGGGACAGTTGTGTAACAAACAACATATGACTGAGTGTGTGGAAACTTTTGTGGTCGACATATTTAGATGCATGGATGAGTGTGACGTAAGACAGCTGCTGTGTCTCGTCTGTTTGGTTGCTTGTGCAGCCATCTTGCTGATGCATCCAGTGCATTCTGGGAAATTTTGTCAGTCTGAAGTGCTTTGTTGCCTTGTTTCAGTTTGGAGGCTTTTTATATATTTTCTTATAAGTATGTTTTATTGACGGGCCTTTATTTTGATAGGACGGTGTATTTCCTGTGCGATGTCTGAGGCTCTTTAAAGAATTGCGTCACGTTGCTGTTTTCCTGCTGATTGTTACATCAAATACGAGTGTGTGTGTGTGTGTGTTTGTTCATGTGTATGTGTGTGTGTCCTCCTTTGAAGCAGCAGCCCCTCCCCTCCTCCCCCCTCGTCCCTTCCTGTCATTCCTGGTGCATTGACCAGCTCAGTGTCCTTTAGCCTATTGATCAAAAAAGAAATACCTGACCTCGACTGCTGCTGCTTCTGCTGCTGCTCACTGAGCTCAAGCTTGTGGCCTCACCTGCAGGTCAAAGGTCACGTGAAAGTAACTGAGCAGTGCTGCATCTGAAGAATGTCCCACCCTGCTCTGAAAACAGGCTTCAATAGCCACCGACGCTGCCAAAGGGCACGGGGCTGTTTTTGCTTTCTTTTTTTTCCACCACACGACCCAACATTCCTCCAAACTTTCCATCCGACGCTCTTTTCAACTTTAACTTTCTGTGGACTAAAACTCATTGGTTGTTTGGTCACGGCTCGCTGCACCTGGTTCGACTCAACGGCGGCTGAATTTAAGCATGACATCATTTTCCAAATAAAAACCTCTCTGACAAAATATTTCAGCGTTAAAGTACATGGCGTGACGTTTCACTGTGTTTCCTACAGAGCCACAATAAGCCACCTACTGTTCCCACAGGCTTTAAAGTGTGTGTATGTATGTGTGTGTGGTTTATAATAGATATGATGTCACTTTGATGGCACTATGAAGCCTCCATACACCTGTCAGAGGCTCTAATGTGACTTATTATGAGACTCTGACTTTAATTCTACTGGTTCTTTTCCACTTCATCACTGTGTATCAGTCTAAGTGATGTCCGGATGCTGAGCCAAGGCTGCACAGCCTTCAGCTCTTCCTACCAGATGTGGATGCAGCTGAGCACCCCGAAGACCAGTCCGAGGATGAACGCCATGGGCACGGCCAGCAGCGTGGTCAGCAGGCGGTAGAAGATGAATTTCACCAGCTCGAAGGCGGCGTGGCTTCCGATCCACACTCTGTCGAAGCTGTGAGAGGAGCGCGGCTCCGCGACCACGTCCTCAAACCCGATCTGTGTGATCATTACAACAAGAATCAAACACACACATGAAGCACCGGGCAGGCAGGAAGGTGCCGGAGTGAGGTGGTGATGCGTTCACGCGCACGCAAGCAGTGACTTCCAGGTATTCACGCTGCGGATTGTGAGACTTACAAATGTAAGACATGGAAACAATGAGGTTAGTTCTGGTTGTAAGTGTTTATAATTCATCCTGAAAACTTTGTGTTAGTTTCGCTTTTCAAAGAGAGTCGCACGCGCCGCTCAGTGAGGCGGACTTTACCTTCAAGTGCGCGTTGGTATCGTTTGGATCTCGATCCGGTTCCGCCGCGTACACCTTCTTCCCCTTCTTGGACAGAATGGGCTCTATGGACCTGTTGAACTCGTCCTCGTCCATTATGATGCTGGTGTCCGATTTCTCCTTCTCCAGACCCATGGCGCCCGGTCAGTCGCCTCTGTGCGGCTGGGAGCAGCAGCTGATGCTGGGAGAGACGGAGACGGTGCGCGCTGCGCTCTGCGCTCTGCGCCCGCGGACTGGAGCGCCACCCCCGCCCCGTATGGAAAGCAGCGCAGCACAGCGCAGCACAGCGCAGCGTGGGGCCGCCGAGACACAACAACAAGCTCTCAGTCACTTCCCCACAGCGATCCAAGGCGTCCGGCGATGACTGACACCACTGTGCAGCAGCAGCAGCAGCAGCAGCAGCAGCAGCGCTGTCCCAGGATCAGTGCTCAGGGCTCAGGGGCAGCTGCAGCCATGTGATGACATGTGATCAGGAACCTGCAGCCAGGAAGTTTGTCTGTTTGTTGGGTCATTAACTCTTAGAGAAACTGGTGCAAAAGCTGTGATGTGGTGGAAAAAAGCAGCCACCTGTGCTTTTGATTTACGGTGCAGGAGGCATCAGTCAACAGCTGCAGGCTCAAACAACCACGTGTTACATACATATCGTTGTTGTTGCTGCTGCATCTGAACACACTGTTCTACCTGCTCAGGTGATTTACCACTGATCTTTTCTCTCTCTCTCTGACTGAGTGGATTTATGCTCTGAACGCGCCAACGCGCCAACATAGTTAGAATAACTGCAGCTCCTCAGATGTCTGAGCAGGAAGACATGGAGTTCAGCTGTCAGCTGAGAAACAAAGCAGGTCGTTTCTTTAGTTTCCATGAGGTCAAAGGCCAAAGTGACATCAGACTGTACCAAAGCCCCCCCCCCCATGTATATGGATCATTCAGCCCTCCGTGTCTCAGTGGTGCAGTGGTCGTTGCTGGGCTCGAACCCTCTGGGCCTGAGTTTGTGTTTCCTCCTGTGGTGGTTTTCAGTAATTATATATGACCTGCAGGTGTGGCTGTGGGGTGTGAATATCAGCCCTGATCACCTGCCCCAGCCTCAACCAATGAGCATTCAGGCCAGGATTGGTTCCTATTGACTGAATATGGACAAATAAAGTACAACCAAATCATCCAAAGTCTTGAAAAGCTTGAACTTCTTTGACCTTAGCTACAAAGCTAAGCTAAGCTAACTAGCTCATCTTCACTCTCTGCAGCTCTGTGGTTTCACTTCAAATCAACCGGTAAAATGTAAATTTCTCCAGAGCACCTGCGTCTCTTCAAACACGACTGCATGACTGCTGCTCTTTGCACTTTGCATCTCATTTGTTACTACGGCAGCAGCAGCAGCAGCAGCAGCAGGTCTGGTCAGCCGGTGTCCAGCGCCCGGCGTCCTGCTGCCCATTGACAGTCCACACAACATCAGGTCTGTAAACAACACACGCTTTTGTTTAGACACCGGGCGACTGGACGGTGAGTGACAGCGAAGCAGAAACACAGCAGAGCGACAACAGGCCACAATACAACAACACAATCCTCCTGGATTAACACACACTGGGCCTTTCTGACAGGCAAGCATTCAGCATGGGGAGGGAAGGAGGGGAGGGGTGGGGAGGGGCAGCCAGAGGGTGAGGCGGGGTGAGAGGGTGGGAGGACAGTGTTGACATGAGAGTATGTGAAAGAGCAGCAGAGGAAGTTGTTGTTGTGTTTCAGTTTGGACAGCACAGATGTTACTAAGACTCTGACACAGCCACAGCAGCATAGGGCCGAAGGTTCTGGGTTCAATTCCCGGGCCGGGGGTCTTTCTGTGCGTTCACCCTGGACCTGGTTCTCCAGCTTCCTCCCTCATGCACATTAGATTCAGTGGTGACTCTAGGTGTGCCTGTAGGTGTGTGTGTAGGAGTGTGTGAGGCTGGTTGTGGACTGGCCACCTCTCCAGGTGTTATGGACCCCGTCTTCTTCTTCTTCAGGTTTTCTTGAAGTCTTCAAATGTAAACACAGCCATGCAGATGACTTATGACTTCATAACTTATACAACTGCCCATAGACACTTAGACATGTGGACTGAACCACTGACCTTCTGATCAGCAGAGGTCAACTATCCTCCAGGCTGATGTCACACATCGAGGCCTTTTTCTCTGATGTTTGATTTCAGGTGGTTTGAAGGTGGTTTAACCTGAGTCCACTGGAGACAGAGCTGAGTTAGACGACTTCTCCATCAGGGTCAAGTTCAAGTAAACTTAAGTAAGTAAACAGGCTCAGCGGAGTGTTTTGAGCCCTGTCGTTATCTCCCAGTGGATTGTGGGTAACAGCAGCTGCTCTGCACTTCCTTCATTTCAACAGAACCAGCTCCTTCATTTTGTTTCTTGTTGAGCAGGTGTTAAATCTTTTCCTTGACCTCCCTCTGACCCCTGGGAGTCTCCTCACCCCCCTCCCCCCCGTTCAGATCCGATCCTGCAGGTTAATGTTTAATTAATTCACCACATTCCAGGACGTTCCGGCCGGCGTTCCCTCGAGGACCGGCGTCCTGATGATGTGGAGCTGCTGCGGAACGTTTCGCTTCCTCAGGGATAAATGTGTGTTTTCCAAAGGGGAACAATGGTATCAGTCCACCCGCAGAGCGCTGGGATTTCCTGTTACACCCGAAGGACCCTCGACTCGACACATTCTGAGACACACTTCACCTTCAGGGGAAAAGGTGCGTGTGTGCAGGTGTGTGTGAGTTAAAGGGAAACATCCTGAAGGTGTTTTTGCTTCACGACTCTTTAACATATTGAAAATGTTCAGACTCTGAATCTGAGATTTTTTATCGTCCCGACAGTTTCAAAGGAATAAAAACAGACTGTGGAAACCGCTCCACATCTGCAACACATTTTTAATCTAATTATCTCCAACACTCATCAGTGACGTTGATTTACTGCTGAAAATCAACTCAAATCACTGAAATATCACCGTCACCATAATTTCTCCGGCGATAAATCAGGAGTCTGGCTCCGATTTGAGCCAAACCGAGAGAGAAACTGGATGTGAAAACACGAGGTGATAAATGAGACCCAGACCGTCGTCGTACATTTAAACCTACAACAACAACCAACAACTGTGAAAAGAGTCAGTTCACATTTGGAGGCTGCAAACACAGACAGAAACAGAGTGTGAGTGAAGGTCTGTGTATAAATACATGTGTGTGTGCACGTCTATATTAGTATGGGACACACACACACACACACACACACACACACAGAGACAGTATAACCTACTGTGTGCTCTGTACTATATTTGAATGCTTCGGAGGCCGCCCAGAGTACCCGTCCCGAGGCAGGGTCTCATTTAGCCCCCTTAAATGTTCTGGGAGATCATCCTTTGGAGGGAAGTTCCTGCTATGGTGACTCATGCTAACAGCCCCGGCCCAGGGCCAGGCCCAGGCCCCGGCTCAGGCCCTGGTTCATCAGCCTGGTACCTTCAGGGCCACAGGATTGATCCCAGCTGCAGTGATAAACCCGCTGGTTAAACGAACCAGAAGAAAAGCTCTGGTTTCAGTGGGTTGTGAACACATCAGGCAAAACTCTCTCTCTCTCTCTCTCTCTCTCTCTCTCTGTGAAGTTGTCGTCTTTGTGACTCATTGGAAATTCTTTCCAGTAGTAATGAAAGTTTCTCTCTGGCACAGAAGCAGCTGGTAAAGAACGACACTAAATGATGTGAAATCAAGTCGAGGCCGAGGAGCGTTCATCGGTCACAGCCACACAGAGGGGCAGCGACATGAACATGGAATAAATACAAGATTTAAATGCACAGAAACACAGATGTGACGGATAAAAATACAAAAATCTACAGATAAACATAATGAAACTGCAGCGACGTGCCCACACAGGCCTGAGCACGAGGTCGGGCTCCATCTGAAAGTGATCGGTTTTCATCTCTTGTTTCTCTTGGCACGAAGAAGAAGAAGAAGAAGAAGAAGAAGAAGAAGAAGAAGATTAGAGACCGAGGTCGTAAACCTGTCAAGTCGAGTACAGGAACAAGGTCACAGTTTGCACTGAGGCCACGCCCACCATCATCATCATCATGACATCAACCCAGGAACGTGCTGATCATGTTTTAAAAACACTACACATATTGATACTTGATCAGAACCAGCTCTGTTATAGGTTACGCACTGGACATCTGTCGCCACAGTTACAGCAATAAACAGGAGTTGAAGGTTGTCTAGGGAAAGATCATGGTGAGCACTTCCCGAAAGGTCAGAGGTCATGGAACAATCATGGGTGAAAGAAACACAAGTGTAGGTGTTGTAGCCATGGTGTCGTCTCCTCACCTGTCCTCCACCTCAGCCCTCAGATGTGGTGCAGGGACGGAGGGATGAGGAGGAGGGGGGAGAGATGAGGAGGTAGGAGGAGGAGGAGGAGGAGGAGGAGGAGGAGGAGGAATGTCCCGACAGGCCCCGGCAGACTGAAGCTCTGACTGTCACATTTGTTCTGAGTGGTGGAAAAAATTTCACAACAAGCCCGAAAAAGCCCCTCGAACCATTTTCCAAAATAGTCTGACAACATGTGTGAACCGCGTCAGTGTCACCTGTCGCTCTTCACAGGTACATTATTCATATCATTATCATTATTGTTAATTAATTCATCCTAAACAAGTGTTTCTGCAACTCTGAAGAACAGAGTTTGTCTTGAACACAGCCTGCGTTAGAGAAGGAAACAACATGAAGCGACAGTTGATTCAAAGAGCTGGAAAAACAAGGTGCGTTGTTTACTCGCAGCTACAGTTACATCTGTCGGGTTGTAGAATGCATCTAGTTCGACGCACTGTTGGTCCAACTTTACCTGACAAGTTTGATCTAGTGTAATTTCAGTGGGACAAAGCAGTAGCATTTGATCTGAGCAGGTTCGTTATCTCCTGGTATCAGCTTCAGCTTCCTGTCGTTGAGCCGGGACCATCTGCTGCTGCTGCTGCTGCTGCCACGACGACAGGTCTAAAGCAAACATCATAAAACCTGCTACATCAGATGCTGATAAACATTCATATGTGTGTGTGTGTGTATGTCACACAGGAAATGAACAATGAGCTGGATGAGATCTGCTGCAGCAGATTCATGAACATCTGTCGCTGCCCAGTCGTGAACCTTCAGGCCTGTTTGAATAAACTTTGTTTACAGCTGCAGATTGTGACGTTTTTGACTCTCAGACTTTCTCCCTGAGAGTTCGGGATGTTTGCTGCAGCTGTTGGTGAAACAGAAAACTCACATCATTGCTCTGTACACATTAACAATACTATGTGAGTCATGTGATACTGAGAATCTAAAGTCAGTCATCTAAAGTCTTTGAACTAGTCTGGTCCGTCACTTTATTGTGTCCCCACAGAAACACTTAAAGTTAAAGTGGGTTCTTTAAGAGGAACTTTAAACAAGAACCAGAAATGTTGTTAAAAACATGAAGGACTGTGATCATGTTGCTGATGCGTTTGAGGAGCTGTGGATAAATAAGGGTTAAATCCTCCACTCTGACATCTTATACATCTTTGTATTCAGACTATTGTGCGGTGCCATGAATGCATCATCCACCAAACCGTGCAACAGAAAACGTCCGTATTGTTCCTTTGATCTCATGAGGAACTATTGTTGCAGGTAAAAACAGTTCATGAATGGCCTTTTGATCGTGCGCCAGTTTCCCGCCCTTTTAGCCACGAGCGCTAACCCCGCAAATCTGAACTCCCGTGTCCCCCTCGCACACTAAAGGGTTAATAATGAGTGTGAAGGTGGAAAAACCATCACCTGGAGAACCTGGTGCACCTGTCACCTGTCTTCTCCTTCACTGAAATCCAAACACCTACTCCTGTCATTTGCTCTGTGGGTCGTTACGCGCTCATTTAATCACCAACGCAGCACGAGCTGCACGCAGAAAATAGCAACAACATCATTTGCGCTCATTCCCTCTAATCTGCCGGCCACACCCTCTCATCCTGGGGGTTTCTGATCGACGTTTCACACCTTGATGTAATGTCATGAGGAGGAGGACGAGGGGGAGGAGGAGGAGGAGGAGGAGGACTCTGATGTGTCTGTGCCTCTTTTAAAAGTGAATTTGTAGCTGCGGGATCACGGGAACATGAAGGATGACATCACTGGAAGGTATGTGGAGCAGCTGTCAGGTCATGCACAGAAACACACCGGTACAATAATGTTTCTTGTGTAGAGTCAGGGCGTGGAGAAGCTGCTCAAAGACCTGCAGGATTTTTATTCTTTATTTTTTTGCACGGTTCATTTTGACATGATGAGATATTGATCAGGGTGGGTTTAGGAGAGTGTGTTGACTCCAGAGGTCAAAGAAGAAGAAGAAGAAGAAGGAGACGTGTTGTAAATCTCCATCAGACTCTGACTGAACTCGTTTCTTGGTGGAAAAAACCTCCAGACTTTGTGCAAATGTGCAAAAGGTGAAACTGATGAAACCAGTCGGTCACTGGTGCAGCTGCTCATTTTCACAACACCAGGGACAAACATGGTGCCAAGTTTCTTCACTTCGTCCTGCACAAAACTTCAGTATTTACTCCACTGACCCCGAGTGTGAAGATCCTCCTCAGTACGTGAATTAAAACATTATCACACAGTAATGTGCTGTTTGTTAATGTGTGGTTGTATATAAAGTTTTTATGGGCTCCATCACTCGGGAGATTCCTGCTTCTTCCAGCCTTAATGCTTTACTCATGCTCTCTGCCCTGACACACAAATATGGGCTGGGTCTGACACACCCTGCTGCTCCATGAGAATCAGCACATCCTCCTCAACAAGGACACACACACTCTTACACTCACACACACACACACACATCTGCACCAGCCCACGGTTCCCAAACCACAGCAGCAGCTCTGACTGGAAGCTCTGAATAACCGTTTAAAGATGTCTGCTTTTTTTAGCCCTGAATGCTCCATCACCCTCCATCAGGCTGAGGAATGCGAGGGCTCGGCTTTTCCTTGGCAAAAACAGGATTCGTGAAACTATGAAACGGACAAATGCACCAAAACACACCACAATTATCTCCCTAACAGATGTGTCGTCACTCGGCTCATTTATGCCGAGCTTGTTTACCTCACAATGAAATAACAGAGCAGAGAATAAGAGCTGATTTCTGCACCAAATATCCCTCCATTGATAAACCACTGCTCGAGGTCAGAGGCCACTCAATGATGCATTTACTGACGGACGGAAAACCTCATGCTCAGGTGAATCTCACACACACACACAGACAAAGAGGTTAGCATTTCACTTGACCTGCATGTGTGTGCAGACTGTGGGAAAACCAACAGAGACACAGGCCTAAACATAAACACATGAGTTAAAGGATCACAACTGACTCCACCCAAATGACAAAAGTTCATCTCAGGTTATCTGGTCATGCTGATTGTCCTGTTGCAGTGAGTCAGTGTTGTCGCAGTCGTAAACAGGCTAAATTGTGAGTTTTCTCTGCAGCAGAACATGGTTGTTTGCCAGAAGCTGATGGTGGTGATTGTTGCTTCAATCATTGAAACATTTACAAGATAAAATGTTATCATAATCGTTCTCAGGAGCACGATGCCATCAGCTTACACTGGGTACTGCAGCGAGTCACCGTGGGAAAGTGATACTTTGGTTTAGGGCTAGTGGATTAGCATGCTACCTCCGGCAGAGACTGCAGGGCCTGGGGCTCAGCCCATGTGTGCTGGCCTTCACACAGGCCCCATCTTTCCCTGAGAACGGCAGGGGTTGCGTGGCCTGGGGCTCCGCCTGCGCACTGGGCCTTTGCACCGGTCCCATGGCATCCTGAGAGTGGTGGGGACCACATGGCCTGGGGCTCAGCTCTTCTTGTGTTTAAAATGTATTTCATATATCTGTTGGTTTGCAGGTCAGTCTGCAAAGGAGACAGCTACAGAAAACACAACAGCAACACAATAAAGTAGTAAGTACTGACTTGTTGGTGTTCCTGCTGCTGGTGTGACCCTAACACTGATACCATGGTGATGATAAAGGGATCAGAGTCTGTCACTGAGTCAGTGAAGCTTCTGATGGACCTTTGACAACAGATATAAAGAGATATAAAGTGAACATCGTATTGAGCTGGTATCTGTTTGTGCTGATAACAGCTGGATCCAAGGATCAATACGAAACATTTACAGATGCATTCTTCACTGAGCGTGCGCTTAGGTATTCTCATTCCTGAGGTGCTTCAACACCTGACACACATCTGGAGGGTGTGGCGAGCTGAAGAGGCCATGAGCCAATAGGAGGCAAAAGTCAACCCCCCCCCCTCCGGTAGTTTTCCATGCACAGACATCTGACCCTGGGGGGACGTGAATGATGCTTTCTTCACAAAATAAATGGCCACCGCTGCTGGAAGCACAAAGATTTCTTTTTAACATCGTGGTGGTGGTGGTGATGGGGTGGGGGGGGGTGCTCCAGTTTTAATGATGCAACTTTGAAGCAGGGTTTCGCCCCTCAAGACAGAACAGAACATGCGGCCCGGTCCACCACCTCCACATATACAGCACTGCATTGTCTCCACACACCCCGCCTCTGTTTGGCTGTTTGAGATTTATCCAGTAGATCCATGTGTTGGACTTTGATCCGGGGAGCTTCGTCCAATCAGAGAGAAGAAGACGCATCCTATCGACCTTGAAAACTCTTGACAATCTCTTAAAATGTCCAGATTGCATCACTCCAGACATGAACTGTAATGATGGGTGTCATTTCAGGACAACCCTCTGACATGACAGCTGAGTTGTTGTGCAGGTTTTTCACGCTGCTTGTAGTTGAGCCGGTGGGACAAACACAACACAACAAGGTCTCACACATGAGAGTGAATGCACGGCCTTGATGCCTTTCGTAAAATGTAAACTTTATTCAGTGCCTCTCATCCCAATATCAACACTTCACATCCTGAGGAAAACACTGGTAGTGAGGTCTCGGAGGTGTCGATGCTGCAGCGACGCCTAAAAGTAAAGAGCCAATCTAAAGCATTAACGTAGAAACTGGTCAAAGACAATTTATCTGGTTGTAAAAGTTGCAGAAACAAGATGTGGAATTTGCACCTTTCTAGGTTTTTGGTAAATTTGATGAGAGGAAAAAAAAAAAAACAAAAACAAAAAAAGGCCGGGAAGCTCTGGTGCGTTGTCCGGGGCAACGCTGATGATAAAGACAAGGATCTGGTTTCCATTTTAATCCCAATGATACGTTCATGAGCTGAGGAATCTCCCTGTGGCAGGAGAAGTGGGAAGGAGTGGTTGCTATGCTGCGAACAGGCGGTTGCCATGTTGGGAAGCAACCGCAGGGCTCAGTCAAACAAACATCCCTTCTCTGAGTCATAGGCTGCCTCCCTCCCTCCCCCGTCCCAACAGTCCATGGAGTTCCCTCACTAAAACCGTCCTGACTTGCAGTTAAATCTGTAATTACGCCTGATTTCTCACTCACTCACTTTCAGTTCCTCCTTTCCCCTCTCTCTCTCTCTCTCTCTCAGACCACACCATCCAGGCCCAGACACTGCCCACTCTGTTACCTCCCCTCTCTCCCTTTTCCCTGCATCCCACACAAACACACCGTTGGAGGAAGGTTTGACAAAACAGCTCCTGGATGATATTTTTAGGGGGTCGACCGCCCCCCCCCACCCGGCCTCTCCACCCATTTTCTTTCCACCTTGTTCCACAAACAAGTGCTCCACTCCACTTCTGGAGGAAGAAAACTCAATTGGCTCACTCATTACGGGCTCATCTGGCATGCAGAGTTAAAGCCTGTGGACCAAAAGCAGCTGTTTGTTCAAAGAGACGATGGAGATGAAGACCAGATCAGATCAGATCAGATCAGGGTGGTGCCAAGAGAATCTGCTCTGGTCTCTTCTGATTGGCTGTTTTCTGACTGATCCAATAAAAATAGAGCAGATTTCAAAATAAAACACTCAGAGAAACCAAATTCTGCAAAGTGTTGGAAGGTAGTGCGGGGCTCTGGATGACTGCTTTGTTGTGACATCACAAAGTGACAGGAAGTCCTGACGGCTGGTTTTAAGGCTCAGTGTCTGAATACAGGCTGTGTGCATTTCTCTGTGGACTGAGGCTTTGATACTTTCACAGTATTAATATAGAATCTAGAGCTGCTTTATAATCACACTACACATGGACGTCTACCTTTATACTGTATGGAGCTTTAAGACGCACGTCTGCCTTTATACTGTATGGAGCTTTAAGACGCACGTCTACCTTTATACCGTATGGAGCTTTAAGACACACGTCTACCTTTATACTGTATGGAGTTTTAACTAACTGATCTCTGTAACCACTGTTGTTTCCATGGCCTCATCTCGTCCCTTCTAAATCTATTCACACAGTTTTGACCTGAGTCAAAGGTTTATGGGTGAAACTATTTAGCAGTGAGCTGCTGTTCCAGCTCTCTGTCATCCAGTCTTTGTGTTTCTGAGGGCAGGGCCGCTCACTCGTCTGGGTCTCATTGTTTCAAACATGTAGCCGAGGAACATTCCTGGAAAAAGAGGAGTGTAGGATCCAAGCTGAGTGAGCCGCTGATATCGGACCACACATTTCCTCTGTTTTAGGAATGCGACCTGCAGCGCTGGTGGGAGGACGAACTGGGCCTAGAGTTCAGAGGGCGCACCTGGTGGAGCAGCACAGAGGGAAAACATGGAGGAGATAGAGAGATGGAAGAGGCGGAGGAGAGGGAGCTGCTGCAGTGTTGTCCTGAGACTGAGATCAGATATAAGAAGGAGACACAAGCAAGGACACAAGAGGCGTGAGGTCACGGGGTACAGAAGCCAAAGGCACAAAACTAAATTAATAATGATAATAAAAAGAAATATTTTTTGAGATTGTTTTTTCACCTCATCATTTGCAACCTGTTTGGTCTTTACAGACATATTTATTATATATTTGAGGAATATTTCATCCTAATTTTACATTCCACAAAACACAATAAAGACTAACCACAATGAGAAGCCAGGACCGCGGCAGCTGATCACCACTTTAACCACTGGTTGGAGAATAAAAGTGTCATCAGGACGATTGGTTTTTCCTCTCCGGAGCCTCCATACAACCTGCGGTAGAAACCACTTTGTTGTGCTGGCACGTTTCATAGCTTTTGACTGAGGGAGCGACACAGTGGTTGAGTCTCCTAAGTGGAAAAGTCGTTAGAGACGCAACACGGACAATTTGTGCTTCAGAACGGTGCTGACAAACAGAGAGAAGAGCTGAAGGAGGTGAGATGAAGCGTGGGTGTGGCGTTTGGGGCACGGCGGAAATAACATGTTTATTTTTTTTACTAACATTAAAAATAAATGACAGATGTCGTCAAAGGTCATGACATATTTCCATTTGTCAAATAAATTTTGATCAATAAATTGCCACAAATTCATCACAATTAATTCAACTCTCGTTAAAAACGACCAACTTTTATTAAATGATGATACTTTGTTAATGTAATTCACAGCTTCACACACATGCAAACTCACTTTACATGACTCTACCACAACATATCACTTAACACCAGACCTACACACACAGAAAGAAAGTATGCCTCCCAGGGATGACATCATCATCATCATCACCACTATGGAAACTCTGTGTGATCACGCTCTGCATACATGGTGGAAAACCACTTTAATAACACACACACAAACACACACACATACGAACAGTAAGTACATGCTACTATGGCTCGAGGCTTCTCTCCCTCTGGTTTCCAGGTTCATATGACTCACTGTCAGATGTTACAGTGCCTCTAGTGCCTCGCGCTCGCCCTCTAGAAGGCAGATCTAGGAGGAGACACGTTGTACGCCCCTCTAGAAGGCGGATCTAGGAGGCGACGTGCTGCGCGGCTCTCTAAAAGGTAGGTCTAAAAGGCGACATGTCGCGCGCCCCTCTAAAAGACGGATCTAGAAGGCGAACCCTCTAAAAGGCAGGTCTAGAATGTGACGCATGGCGCGCCCCTTTAGAAGGCGTATCTAGAAGACGTCTGTTGCACGCCCCTCCAGAAGGTGGATTTTCTGGGCGACACTGTAGAAGGTGGATCTGGAAGGCAACATGTCGTGTTTGCCCTCTAAAGGCAAGTATAGAAGGCGATGCATCAAGCGCCCCTCTAGAAGGCGGATCTAGAAGGCGACGCGTTGCCCTCGTCCTCTAGAAGAAGTGGGAAAGAAATAAAGAGACAGAGTGAATCTGCTCGTGGTGTCCAGACTCTGTGATTGACAGTTTAACACTGGTGTGCGATTCAAAACATCTTAAACATCATAGAAATGTAAAAATACTAATCATATTTCCCAAATAAGGAAAAAGCACAGAAGATCGCTCTGTCACTCTTGACGATGACTCCAGCGTTTAGCCGTTTGTTGGGTCATAAATCAGAGGAAGTGATTGGATTCTTCTGAGGAGCAGCTCAGCTCAAACACACAGCTCCTTTTATAGCCGACGTCCTCCAAGACTTCATCACATGATGAAAAATGAACTCCGGCCGACACGTTGCACATGGTCCACTTTGAAAACTGAGGGACTGAGGGAGCGTTTATTTTGAGTTTTAAAAAAAGAAAAAGTTATTTTTAGACCAAATGTTGCACAAACGTCTCAAATTAACTTTCACTTTTAACCCTGGAAAGGTCAAAAAAAGAGAAAAGACCCCGGGGCCTCTCTCTCCATGGGAGAAGAAACACACGCTGTCATTTTCTGGGCCGACGTTCTGGTTCACGTCCAGAAAGACTCTGAGTGGATTCAGGAAACGAGCCAAACTGTGTTTTTCATCTCAACTGATGAGTTTTCTCCACAAATGAGACGTTTCAGCTCAGAGGACGAACACCTGCGACGATGGGTGTCAATATCAGCACACGTCAGCTCTGGATGTTTCACCCCCCCCCCTTCACAGGTCATCTGGGAAAGAGCAGGGATTGATGGGATATTTGTGCTGATGACATCACTGCGACTTCCTGATATGGAACAGATAGTTGTGAAAAAGCATGGAAAACTCTGAATATTAATCAGTAACCTATTGATTCACAATAAATTATAGATGAAGGCGATGGGAACAAACCAATACGGCACTTGTTTGTATCACATCGTCAAGGTTGCTAGGCGACAAGAAGGAGCCAAAATGGTAACTGCAGACACAGCTGGTGACGTAGATCAAACCTGTCTCATTTCAGGTTGACCTTCAGCTGTGAGGGTCCACACCACCTCTGCAGCATGTGGACCAGAGGCCAGACTTCCTGGTCAGATAGAAGCTGCGTCCGCCTCACCTGACCTGCAGGTCATCCAGAGGTGGAGTCACTGTGACTTCAGCTCAGCATCAACAAGCGGCGGCTTTGTGATATGTGTTATTTAGATCCTAACAAGCACAGACGACCTAATGAGGTAATGAGGGGAGAAACGAGACACAGGTGAGACATGTGAGGTCATCACAGGAGGGATGGCACAGGAAGACAGGACAGGACCTTCAAAATAAAACAGGAACTGAACAGAGACACAGATCATGACAATTATCTAATAGGTCATGATTACATGTTGCGTTCATTAAGATTCACCTGAACATCTCAGCAGTGTTGTTTAAAACTTAAATTATGACGATCAAATTATTAATCAATAAATGTATTGATCAGATGATGATCAGTTAATGGGTGAAGGTCAGAGACGACGTGAACAGGCTCAGTGGCCCAGCTGTGTGAACTCCTTCACAGTTAGCTCCAAGTTGTTGCCTGGCAACACAAAGGTCATGGATTCTTCTACAGTGTCTACAGTGAGTGTGTGTGTGTGTGTGTGTGTGTGAGATGAATGTGTGTTGATCGGCTCTGAACAAAGTTCATTTAGCTTGTTCAGTTTAAAACACTGAGGTTTGGATGAGCTCACTGCTCAGGAATCCCACCTCTTCTCTTTCAGCACACACACACACACACCCACACACACACACACACACACTCACTGCACAGTGCCAACGACGTCAACATCGTGCCAGTGAGACAAGGCTTCCACAACATTCCACTCAGGAAGTGGTGTAAGGCAGATAACGAGATTGTGTGTGTGTGTGTGCACATCCGCCATGATATCTTGGACAAGCAGCAGCTGAGGCCAATTAATTACAACCAGGAAGAGCGAGATTTGTTTCCTTTTTTGCAACTGAACATGAAACTAGAGGGATTATCTCGGGCCCCCCAGGCCCACGGGGCCCCTCCGGCCCCTGGACGCCATGTTTGGTCTGACGTGATGTAAAGTGTAACAGTCTTAATTAACCCTGTGAGGGAAAACTGGGGTCAGAGGTCAGAGCAGCTGGGGAGCGGGGTGACGTGTTCACTGTCTGCAGCTGTAAGTGTTACTGCACAATACATGACACAGTGACGAGGGTGGGAAAACCAAGCGCTCCTCCTCACTCAGCTGAGGCTGTAGGTGTGTGTGTGTGTGGGGGGGGGGGGGGGTAGGTGGTTTCATTCACCTGCGGGGGGCTCACACTTGTACTAACTCTTCTCTGTGTGCAGCTTCAGGCCCGTCAGTCTGTCTCTGAACTCATTAGTGCCTTGTCTTGTCGTTTTTAAGCCTCGTTGCTCGCCCTGTCATCTCTCCGTTTCCATCCCTCCGTCACACTTTCACACCATCCCTCCTTCACCTCTTCACACCATCTCTTTACTCCTCTCCCTCTTCTTTTCTCCCCCTCTCTCTTCACATGCCCTTTTAGAGCTCTGCCCATTAAACATCAGCACACAGAGGTGTAGCTGCACACAACTGTCTATATAAAGCCCCCCAACCCCAACCCCCCCCCACTCCGACCCCACCCCACCCTACACACCTCTCCCTCCCCACCCCCAACCCCCACTTTTCTTCCACAATCCTCTCTGCCTCTCAGCTCAACCGACCGACGCAGAGTTTCCTGGCTCGGGTTCAGGAAATTGCCGCTCCAAAGAAGGAGGAGGAGGATGGAAAGTTAGAGATGGCTGCTTCGCCTTGGATACAATAATAAAACACACACACACACACACACACACACACACACACACACACACACACACACATCGCCTGCCTTTGTAATCAGCCCTGTGGACATCTCTGTCATCAGGACACTGTGGGAAACAAGAGGTCACTCCTCCTCCTCCTCCTCCTCTTCTTCTTCTTCTACACATTCTGTTACAGTTCTTTTCTTTGGTGGTTTATTATCAGCAGGCACAGGACAGGGGGCAGTAAACACACACACACACACACACACACACACACACAGTTGAGAACTATTCCTTTCATTTGTGTGACTTCTTCTTTCTCCTGACTCGCAGTGCTCAGGGTTACAAACCCTGACGTTTCTGCTCTGGTGACTCAGTTCTGCCTTTTGAATAACAGAGTTCCCTTCTTCCTCTCTGTGTGTCCGGCCGGTGCAGCACGTGTTTTCTTAGTGTGTGCATATGTGAGAGAGAGAGAGCGAGAGAGTGTGTGTGTGTGCATCCATGCTAACACCAGATGTTCCTGAACAAAGGGCAGTGTGACAGAGACGTCTCCAACGGCAACAACAACTGACTATCATTCATCTTTTTGCATCTGTGTTTGTTTCAGCTGCTTCTGTGTCTGACTCAACACACTCCTGAGGCCGATTTTCCTTTTACATCCTCACACACACACACACACCGCTGGTATGATCATAACCACAACCGATGAGCACCAACAAGACTAAAGACTGTTTAATGTAATAAAAATGTGCGGTCTGATCAGGTCTGTGCACAGAGCCAGAGAAACACTGGCGCCATCATTCCCAGTTACAGGCAGTAGATTCACCATCACAGGCTCAACACAACAAACATACATACAGTACACCATAGATGCTACCAGGGCCCAGACAGTTACAATCACCCCCCCTGACTCAGCTTGAGCTGGATGATACGGACGATGGATGTCAGTCTGTCTCCAACTGCATCCATAGTTACCATAGTAACGCAGAGTTCTTGACAGACATGAGGTGAAAACACAAAACATCACATCAGCGTCTCTTAAATGATCTGAATGTGGTTTGTCAAGTTTTTATCAACTGATCTGATCTTTATTCTCAAGGTGTTTTTAGCCTCCTGAAAGTTGTTGGAGACACTAGCAGCCGCTAACAGGAAGCTAACATCAGCAGCATCGTTCATCTATCGGTCAAACAGAAACACAGACGACGGCCTCCGTGGTGTTTCACATCAGCAGAGACACGGTGCACGCACAGGATCAGGAGGATGCTGTGGATAAGAGGATACCTACGGCTTATGTTCTTCTTCACTCACCACATGGTGCAGGAAACCAGTCGACCTTCACTGACTCACACACACACACACACACACATACACAAAGACAGAGTGTCAGACGACGTCCCCACATGTTTGTATGTATTAAACTAAAACAGACAAAACATGCAAAACAACAACAAAACGTTTGCTCATCCTTCAAAAAACACAGAGAATCATTCATTCAGCAACTTGCACACACACACACACACACACACACACACACTAACACACTCATTGTAAAACCACACTGCACTGAGCCAGAATACTCTGTAGATGACGTACGTCCTGCCACCGACCCCCCCCCCCCCACCAACCCCACCACCACCACCTCCGAGCTCCTTCTCTGTCAACACTGGTGTCCCCCCCCCAGCTTTTTTTTTTTTCCCCCTCTGGTTGTAACTTGTTGGCAGCGGGTTGCTATGACAACACTGGGTTGCCATGACAGTGGTGGGAAGGAGGACGTTACATAACTAAGGGATGACTGGCTTCCCTCCCTCCCTCCCTGCTGGCTCTGTGGGTTTGGACACTGTACTATGGGCTCCGGGACAAGATGGCCGACTCAGGCCAACGGGAGAGTAAACGACAGGCTGGGCTCTGTTTCACACTGGGGTTTGTTTTTTTCCCAAAATGAGAACTATGTTTGTTGGAAAAGTGGTTTGTACAGTTGTAAAGCCGGAAAAAAGACGAGCGATCAGAGCGAGAGAGGAGAGAGAGAGAGAGAGAGAGAGAGAGAGACTTCCTGGTGGAGTTCATTAAAGTCAGTCGTCAGTCAGCTGGTTCAGGACGGATCCAAGTGCAGAGTGAGTTTGGTTTCGGCTCAGTTGTTCCACCTCGTTCCTGACAGACCATAATCAGCAGGATCAAAACACATTGATCTGGTCTAAACGAGGCTGTAGCCTTTAGTGTGGGTCATGTGAGGGTCTGTGCATGTAGCTGTGTTTAAATGGGAAAGTGAGGTAAGTATGTACGGTGGCCCTGAGGGGTCAACACACAGCCACAGCAGTGTTTCCGTGTGGCGGACATGCCTGCTAAGATTAGCATTAGCACAACGTTACAGTTCATATTGTAAATCATATCAGAATCATTTGACCTCGCCATCACAATACACCAAACAACCAGCCGGGTCCGCCACTATTTTGTGTCCCCCAGAAACAACGCCCTGTTGATATGAAGCACGTGTGATCTTTGCGAGGTTGGTTTTCAGCCAAGAGACGCCAGGTGGAAGGCAGAGCGCCTCCATTTGACATGTAACAAGTCATTTAACCATCACAGTGACTCTGACGCTGTTTAAGCTGCAGTGAATTGATCTCTCAGGGCCACCGTAGTCCGGACACTCCCTGCAACCGAGCGACGACCTGAAACATGTTTTAATCCACTGTTTAATCCACAACTAAGAATCTAGATTAGTGCACTGTAAAGACTGAAATATTTCCAGGCGGGCGGTCGGACACGAGAGGAAAGAATTCAGACAGACAGGAAAAAAAAAAACAGGCGGGAGGCGGGAAAGCCCAGCGACGGTGTCGACCTCATACGAGGGAATTCCGTAGGAGTTTGTTGAAATCCTGACAGGGAAATCCTATCATCCCTCCACATTCCTTCCAAAGCCACTCACCACACACACACACACACATGCATCTCCACACACACACACACACACACACAGACACATCCACGTACACATAATGGAGTTCAGCCGGACCACATGTTAGACAGCAGATGTCAGGAGGGAGAAGGACAACATGTGGGGTTTTCTTTTGCAAAGCAGGGGTTTCCTCGGTGTGTTAGTGGAAAGCTGCTGCTAATGGGGTCGTGTGTGTGTGTGTGTGTGTGTGTGTGCTGCAGGCTGACGCCCTCCTAACATTGTCCCGTCCATCTCAGAGTATTGTGTTGTTGCAGCAGGAGGATGTGACGCCATGTTGTGGAGCGGTGGATGTGAAAACGATCCTCGAGGGAGACGTCTACTGTTACACAAATAGGCCTCAGCTGGCCGCTTCCATGTATTGTCACTACGGGTGTGTGTGTGTGTGGGAGTGTGTGTGTAAAGTAGATGTATTTCCAAGGACTCCCCCCCACCCCACACCCCCCATCCTGATGGATTCTCCTCTACATTTTGTTTGTAAGAGGGAAAATATCAGAAAACAGAGAAGGAAACGAGGACGTGAACTTAGACTTTGTAGGTGTTTCCTCTGAGCTGAGGGAGGAAGGTGTGTCATGGATTACAGGCTGGATGGACGGGCTTTTCTGTGTGTTTGTGTGTGTGTGCTTGTGTGTGTGTGTGTGACTTAAGCCAAAACTTTTGAAAAAACTTCTCTGACCCTGTTTTATTTTGAAAATTCTGAGGTTGTATTGTCATATGTGTGTGTAGCCATGGAAACGATGATGCAGAGAACCAACAATCTACTTCCTGTTACCTCAGCAGGCTACGGTAGCCATGAGGGGTCAAACCACTGCCACAATGAAAACACATATGCTACGGATTCAGAACAACAACTTCATCAATTACAAAAGCTGCAACAAAAGCAAACAACAAGTGTTAATGGGGACACAAAAAAGTGACGGACCAGGCTAAAGTCTGATGCTAAGCTAACAGTACATATCTGAATCATGTGATATTGACATTTTAGTAGGCTAAACCAAACACACTCAGCTTAAACTTCCTAAGACAAAAAGCTTTGAATTAAAGCGCCCCAGCCTGGTCCTTCACTTTATTGTGTCCCCAGAAACACTTCCTGTTGTTGTTGTAAGTTTTGCACATGCAGGGCGAGTTTAGCCA
This sequence comes from Caranx ignobilis, assembly GCA_021432705.1. Lineage (NCBI taxonomy): Eukaryota > Metazoa > Chordata > Actinopteri > Carangiformes > Carangidae > Caranx > Caranx ignobilis. The sequence continues at coordinate 17,045 of JAFHLA010000021.1, read as the reverse complement.
TTCGTCCAATTTAGCTTATTTTCACCAAAATAAATCATCATCATCACTCGAGGCAGACTGAAGAATCTGATCTGAGAACATGGAGTCAGTTACAGAAGCTGTGATTGGATACACCTGTGACACCTGTGACATCATCAGGATGTGGCTGCAAATTTCCTCTGGGAAGTTTTGCAACAACATCAGATGTGAGTGAGTTCACATATGGTCCAGGTCTCTCTCTCTCTGTCTCTCTCGCTCGCCCACATCAGCTCTGGTTTCTAATTAATTCCCTCACTGGGTTAAATCTAGTTGTGGCTCTGGGATGAATCGTGTGGTGGCGCTCTGTCCCCGTTTGACCTGCTCATTAACCAAAATGTTCCTGTACTGCTGCTGCTGCTGCTAACGATCAGACCTCTGGAGTTAATTTGTAGGTTTCCGTTGCCGCGGTAACGTCGGCTCCGTCTGCAGCATGAGCGCAGGTTAATGTAGGAAATGAAAAGCTTTAAGTTTAAGACGTGTGGTTTCTGAGAGAACACGATCACGAACCAACTCTTCCTCAAACTGATCTGTGAGGTTTAACAAACCACACTCAGTGTTTTACTGTGTCGGAGAAGAGTTGTGACTTTTTACAGCGTAAAATATATTTATGTTCGAATAAGGAAACTTTTCTTGGCTCAAACTCAATGGACACGTTATTTTTATTTATTTTCTTAAATCAAGTTTCATCAGTTTTCTTCTCTGTCTTCACTGTCACTGTGTCACATGACCGTTTACTCTTCCAATCAGCAAAGGAGCAGGAAACATGGCACTGGTATTGGACAAAAGTGTTTTGTGACTTTGACCTTTTAGATATAAAATATCACCATAGACATCTGAGTTTAATTTTTTGTAATAATTTATAAGCCAGTTTGTGAGTTAAAGCCAGATATATGTTTTGTGGCATCACAGTGACTTTGACCTTTGACCTTGTCCACCCTCAGGATTTCCACCAATGGCCCTGAACTGCATGAGTCAGTTTAGAAATCAGTGTGACATGAATGTGAACGTGAGCTCCACCCACCTTGTTTACGACAGTTTTACTGCATGCTGCACGCTGTCTCCATGGATACGGCCCAACATGGCTGCTGCTAGTGGTTTGTTTGAGCGTTTGAAGAAGTTTTATGAACAAAAACGTGAAGATTCAGATGGAAAAAACAATTTCTTTTGTGTTTCTTCTTTTTTTTTTAAGAGTGAACCGACACAAGACTGGTGAAAACTTTCCACATTAGATGAGCTCATGTACCAGAGACAGACAGTGTGACACATTTACACACACACACACACACACACTCAGAGGTATAAACACATATTTACACACAGTCAGGACAAACATAAACTGAGGCACAGACACAAACAGCCATTCACCAGCTCCACACTCAGATTGTTCACAGCGAGTCACTGTCGTTAATTCCTTCTCCGGCTCCATGGTGCTGCACATTGTGAGCAGAGAGGATTTATGACGGCGTGAGGGGCCGAGTGTGTTCGCCAAGAGCCACAGAGAGACACTGGGGCCCCTGTTCATGTGTCTGTGTGGAAGAGAAATGGTTCTGACTTGGTACAGTTCAGCTCACAACAATCCCATCTTTCTCTTTCTCTTTTTCTTTCTCTCTCTCACACAAGTTTACGTTGTGGGAAAACCACAGGGTGAGGAGCCGTCGAGCCGAAACACAACTGTAGGTTCAGGTTTGTATTTAAGATCATTATATTCTCCTCTTTAACTCAGACAAAGGCAGCAGTTATAAAACCTCCAACGTATTCATCAATACATTTTTAACAAAATTAAAACTGGAGGTGCAACAGCATCAGTATTGATCATAGTCAGAGCCAAGCCAAGGCACAAGTGACCACTAGGGGGCCCCCAAGAGCAAATATGAATGGTGAATGTGACTGTGGTTGTATAACACAAACAACAGTGGTGAATATTCCTGCAGATCCACATCCTGGCTTCATGTTGTAGTCAAGTGACACATGTAATGTCAGATAATGATAGTGTGGTGGAGCTGAGGGCTCGAGGCCACGAGGCTGGACAGGTCAGCGGGTAAAGCTGCTGCCAGTGGTCAGAGAGAGAGAGAGAGAGAGACGATCATGTGTCTGTACAACACGAGACTCCTGATCTTAAGGTCACGGGTTTGATTCCCATGTTGACAGAGATCACTCTCACAGTGTCTGTGCAGACTGATTGACAGACAGGTGGAGGCTTAACTGGGCCGGTGCTGATCACAGCGATCCAATGTGTCTGCTCCAACAGGTAAAGTCCAGGTTTACAGAGGTTTGTCCCAAAACAACACTGTTAGCAGATGAAGGAAAACAAAAGAAACACGATCATTCATATTATAAACGTGTTTGGTTTCTGTATTTCTCCTCACAAACCAAAGAACCAACACACACACTGTTCGTTACTCCACACCACAGCTGCATCTCATCATCACCACAGCTGTCCACCTACTGACACTGATGTGTTGGTACATTCCTGATCGCCCCTGAACACAACGCAGTACCACCTGGAGACAGCGAGGGAGTGTGTTTGTGTTACATTTTTTGCGAGGTCGGGGAAACACCTTGTCTAAAAAGTCCGAGGGACCACAGAGGAATTTTCCTGTTCCAGCACAAAACACTAACGTTCGCTCTGAATCACAGGAGGGTTTTCCAAACAATTTCTCAGGAGGACGAAGCCAAAGTGCTGCAAAAAATTACAATGGCTGTTTGTGTGCTTATATACACACACTGCACCACTACGGGTGTATACACACGTGTGATTTCCATGCACCCGGGGGCTGTGCTTTCACGCCTCAGCGACTGTAATTGAGACCAATCAGGGGAGGGAGAGCCCCACTTTGACATGAATTAGTCCATGACATTGTGGAAAGTGTGTTGGCTGCCTCAATAGACGCCTGTATTTCTCGGACTCCGGTGGGGTGAGGGGGGGGTTCAACACAGAGCCTCAAAGCGCTGTCTGTCCGTCTGGTTTTTGGGGGTGGGTGGGCGGGGGTACACACACTGACCCAGTCAGAGCAGGAGTCTGCCTGGGTCTCCTCAGCGCTGATCTGGGCTCCAGATCAACATGGGAGGCAATTTGTCAAGTTGAGTGAGATCTATTTAGAAAGAGGAAACTTTTTTTTTTTTTTTTTTTTTTTTGCAAAGTGTTTGAGCAGTTAAGGCCATAAAAACAAAGGAGAGCAAACACATTACGGAAAGTTCAGTGTTATTTGTGTATTTTTAATTCATATCTACTTAAGTTTCCATTTGAAAGCAATTATCTTCAAAACTCATTTGGAAGTGAAAACACAGGGAGTGTAATGTGTGTGTGTGTGTGTGTGTGTGTGTGTGGAGTACTCTTCATGCCTTGAGGAAGTTATGCGGCAGAGAAAACTAAAAGAGGAGACAAGCTCAGTTCTGCCCATCAGGCCTGAATGCGTCCTGATGATTACCTAACTCACAAAGAACGAGCCAACAGGGGAGCGTTTGATTCGTCTCACCTGTATCACAAAAATAACAACTCTCCAGCCGCTGACAGGACAATCAGAGCTGGTCCGGGTCATGGGATTTAACCCTTTCATTTCTGCTGAGATGTCCAAGACAGGTCAAAGGTCAAACCCTGGTGAGCTGTACCACCCAATTTCACCCTCACTTGTGGAGTATGACAGCTATGCAGGAGGAAGTCGGTGTTTGGCATCCCGGTGCTGACAGATGAAGCAGAGCAGGTTCATCGACAGTCGGAGCTCATCACATGGAAATAAAATACACGCTGAGAACAGGAGGCACACTGAGGCATGCTGGGAATGGGAGTTACATCACTGTCTACTGGCTCTTGTTGTTCCAGTGAAGTTTGATATGCTAAATACCTGATAAATACTTCGGTATTTACTTTTTAAAGCCAGATTTGATGTGTGATTTTGTCTTATTCACTTTTTATTTGTAATCACACAGCTCATATACAGTCTGATTTTACCTGTGGTTGCTGCCCAGAATTGATCAGGTCAATGAAATCTTTGTTTTCCTGATGTCTCCTAAGAAATAAAAGCCAAACATGTTCTTTTTCAATGAGTCCAACCTAGACGCCGATGTTGGTGGGAGGTCATGAGGATCAGCATTGTTGAAACAAGTCGATCAGCAGCAGTTATGTAATTATGAAAAACAAATCTCAGACACACACACGTTAATTTAAAGAGCGTAGCAGCGCCAGGGAACGAGAATATCCCACAGGATGTATGAAGTAATTTCAGTTTCCTTCAAGAGTTCACTTCAGTTTATCGTGTCGACATTTCTCTCTGTCAGCCAGCGAACCTCTGATGGATGGATCAATTATTGTGCTTTTGTTTTCTTTGACTCAGTGTGTGTGTTGTGTTGGAGTGTCTGTGGAAATGTTCACTCACTCGAACAAGAGAAGTGTGGATTTTGGCACCAAACTGTGAGGTGTGCTCAAGGGTCAAAGGTCACAAGGTGAGCACGGGGCCAACGGTGACGCCAAAGCCTTTTTTTTGGGGGGGGAGAGAAAGAGAGAGAGAGAGAGAGAGAGAGAGAGAAACATTAAAACAAATAATAAACAAATAAGTCATCCCCAGCTCCGAAAGGTTAACCATGATTAAGGTGAAGGTCAAAGGTCACATAGGAAACGGTGATAAAGTGAAAAGTCTCTAGAAAGACAGAGGTCTGTGTATATATGAGTATGAGTGTATGAATGTGTGTGTGTGTGTGTGTGTGCATGGAGCAGATAATGTAAAGACAAGAAAACAGAGGTGGAGGTTACAGAGTTACAGAGCAATGATCTGAGACATATCTGTAAACATTACATCCTTTTTACTATCCAGCCTGCTGCAACCACACACACACACACACACACTCACTAGGCTACACACACTCGGGGTTAAAAGGCTCGGTACCAGAGCAGAAGCAGCTACTTACTTATCTATGGGAGGGTTGATGAGGCGTGTGAGGGTGTATTTACAGAGAGGGCACAGACCTGTGTGTGTGTGTGTGTGTGTATATATATACAGTTACATGTAATGTATAGAGTATCTCACCTTAATTTGTTTGAGTCCAAACCAGAGGTTGACTCTTCCCTCCCTCCTCTAAGGCCTGTGGTCTCATTCACACATGTTTATTACTGTTTCCATTAGTGGACCCTCTTCCACTGCCTCCACTCACTGGGAAACACAGTGTGTGTGATGTATACACACACTGTAGCAGGTTGTGTAACGCTCCCCTCAGCAGAAGTATTAACAAGGGCAGGGCTCCTGCGTCCTTTTACTGGATTTATCTATTGTGTTTTAACCTTGATTTTAACCTCGTTTTTAATATTATGGATTTTGTTTTGTTTTACTGTGCACACTCAGTTTTTACATCTACATGAACTCACCTCTTTAAACTGTAGTTTTATAAAAATGTTTACCCAAGGTCTACTTAAACAGAAATGACTCTCTGACAAATGACAAGCTGTCATGTACCTTACTGTTCCTGGCTTGTCGTTAATCCAGCCTCTGAGGTCCTGGTCCACACACAGGTCCGCAGCTCTCCACCGCCACCACACGTGGCCTTGTCCTCCTCTTTCAGCGCGCCACCAGCGGAACACGCAGCCCGACCCGGCTGCTCCTCCGTCTGGGTCTCCGTCCTGGTTTCAGTCCGGAAAGCAGCCACGTCCCCAAACGTGACTCGTTCAACGCGTGGGGTTCAAGTCTATCTAGGAAATGTCCGTTCACTTGTGGTGGACCGACTGAGGCTGTAGTTCTATTTAGCTAAGCGTTAGCATTAGCGATAGCGCTCGCGATTAGCATTAGCGTTAGCACAGGCTCAGACACTCACTCCCGTTCATTCACATACACGTACAGTACAAGGGGCAGCTCCCTCGCGGTGACCAGGAAGCGAGGGGCGGGGAGGGCTGGGCAACGCCATTCACTAACACAGACAGGCTGGGAGCCTCAGATCCCGTTCACACAACACAGCACGGCAGCGGGCAGCTCGCTGGCGATGACCAGGAAGCGAGGGGCGGGGAGGGCTGGGCAACGCCATTCACTAACACGACAGGCTGGGAGCCTCAGATCCCGTTCACACAACACAGCCACGGCAGCGGGCAGCTCGCTGGCGATGACCAGGAAGCGAGGGGCGGGGAGGGCTGGGCAACGCCATTCACTAACACAGACAGGCTGGGAGCCTCAGATCCCGTTCACACAACACAGCCACGGCAGCGGGCAGCTCGCTGGCGATGACCAGGAAGCGAGGCGGGGGAGGGCTGGGCAACGCCATTCACTAACACAGACAGGCTGGGAGCCTCAGATCCCGTTCACACAACACAGCCACGGCAGCGGGCAGCTCGCTGGCGATGACCAGGAAGCGAGGGGCGGGGAGGGCTGGGCAACGCCATTCACTAACACAGACAGGCTGGGAGCCTCAGATCCCGTTCACACAACACAGCCACGGCAGCGGGCAGCTCGCTGGCGATGACCAGGAAGCGAGGGGCGGGGAGGGCTGGGCAACGCCATTCACTAACACAGACAGGCTGGGAGCCTCAGATCCCGTTCACACAACACAGCCACGGCAGCGGGCAGCTCGCTGGCGATGACCAGGAAGCGAGGGGCGGGGAGGGCTGGGCAACGCCATTCACTAACACAGACAGGCTGGAGCCTCAGATCCCGTTCACACAACACAGCCACGGCAGCGGGCAGCTCGCTGGCGATGACCAGGAAGCGAGGGGCGGGGAGGGCTGGGCAACGCCATTCACTAACACAGACAGGCTGGGAGCCTCAGATCCCGTTCACACAACACAGCCACGGCAGCGGGCAGCTCGCTGGCGATGACCAGGAAGCGAGGGGCGGGGAGGGCTGGGCAACGCCATTCACTAACACAGACAGGCTGGGAGCCTCAGATCCCGTTCACACAACACAGCCACGGCAGCGGGCAGCTCGCTGGCGATGACCAGGAAGCGAGGGCGGGGAGGGCTGGGCAACGCCATTCACTAACACAGACAGGCTGGGAGCCTCAGATCCCGTTCACACAACACAGCCACGGCAGCGGGCAGCTCGCTGGCGATGACCAGGAAGCGAGCGGGGGGGGAGGGCTGGGCAACGCCATTCACTAACACAGACAGGCTGGGAGCCTCAGATCCCGTTCACACAACACAGCCACGGCAGCGGGCAGCTCGCTGGCGATGACCAGGAAGCGAGGGGCGGGGAGGGCTGGGCAACGCCATTCACTAACACAGACAGGCTGGGAGCCTCAGATCCCGTTCACACAACACAGCCACGGCAGCGGCAGCTCGCTGGCGATGACCAGGAAGCGAGGGGCGGGGAGGGCTGGGCAACGCCATTCACTAACACAGACAGGCTGGGAGCCTCAGATCCCGTTCACACAACACAGCCACGGCAGCGGGCAGCTCGCTGGCGATGACCAGGAAGCGAGGGGCGGGGAGGGCTGGGCAACGCCATTCACTAACACAGACAGGCTGGGAGCCTCAGATCCCGTTCACACAACACAGCCACGGCAGCGGGCAGCTCGCTGGCGATGACCAGGAAGCGAGGGGCGGGGAGGGCTGGGCAACGCCATTCACTAACACAGACAGGCTGGGAGCCTCAGATCCCGTTCACACAACACAGCCACGGCAGCGGGCAGCTCGCTGGCGATGACCAGGAAGCGAGGGGCGGGGAGGCTGGGCAACGCCATTCACTAACACAGACAGGCTGGGAGCCTCAGATCCCGTTCACACAACACAGCCACGGCAGCGGGCAGCTCGCTGGCGATGACCAGGAAGCGAGGGCGGGGAGGGCTGGGCAACGCCATTCACTAACACAGACAGGCTGGGAGCCTCAGATCCCGTTCACACAACACAGCCACGGCAGCGGGCAGCTCGCTGGCGATGACCAGGAAGCGAGGGGCGGGGAGGGCTGGGCAACGCCATTCACTAACACAGACAGGCTGGGAGCCTCAGATCCCGTTCACACAACACAGCCACGGCAGCGGGCAGCTCGCTGGCGATGACCAGGAAGCGAGGGGCGGGGAGGGCTGGGCAACGCCATTCACTAACACAGACAGGCTGGGAGCCTCAGATCCCGTTCACACAACACAGCCACGGCAGCGGGCAGCTCGCTGGCGATGACCAGGAAGCGAGGGGCGGGAGGGCTGGGCAACGCCATTCACTAACACGACAGGCTGGGAGCCTCAGATCCCGTTCACACAACACAGCCACGGCAGCGGGCAGCTCGCTGGCGATGACCAGGAAGCGAGGGGCGGGGAGGGCTGGGCAACGCCATTCACTAACACAGACAGGCTGGGAGCCTCAGATCCCGTTCACACAACACAGCCACGGCAGCGGGCAGCTCGCTGGCGATGACCAGGAAGCGAGGGGCGGGGAGGGCTGGGCAACGCCATTCACTAACACAGACAGGCTGGGAGCCTCAGATCCCGTTCACACAACACAGCCACGGCAGCGGGCAGCTCGCTGGCGATGACCAGGAAGCGAGGGGCGGGGAGGGCTGGGCAACGCCATTCACTAACACAGACAGGCTGGGAGCCTCAGATCCCGTTCACACAACACAGCCACGGCAGCGGGCAGCTCGCTGGCGATGACCAGGAAGCGAGGGGCGGGGAGGGCTGGGCAACGCCATTCACTAACACAGACAGGCTGGGAGCCTCAGATCCCGTTCACACAACACAGCCACGGCAGCGGGCAGCTCGCTGGCGATGACCAGGAAGCGAGGGGCGGGAGGGCTGGGCAACGCCATTCACTAACACAGACAGGCTGGGAGCCTCAGATCCCGTTCACACAACACAGCCACGGCAGCGGGCAGCTCGCTGGCGATGACCAGGAAGCGAGGGGCGGGGAGGGCTGGGCAACGCCATTCACTAAACAGACAGGCTGGGAGCCTCAGATCCCGTTCACACAACACAGCCACGGCAGCGGGCAGCTCGCTGGCGATGACCAGGAAGCGAGGGGCGGGGAGGGCTGGGCAACGCCATTCACTAACACAGACAGGCTGGGAGCCTCAGATCCCGTTCACACAACACAGCCACGGCAGCGGGCAGCTCGCTGGCGATGACCAGGAAGCGAGGGGCGGGGAGGGCTGGGCAACGCCATTCACTAACACAGACAGGCTGGGAGCCTCAGATCCCGTTCACACAACACAGCCACGGCAGCGGGCAGCTCGCTGGCGATGACCAGGAAGCGAGGGGCGGGGAGGGCTGGGCAACGCCATTCACTAACACAGACAGGCTGGGAGCCTCAGATCCCGTTCACACAACACAGCCACGGCAGCGGGCAGCTCGCTGGCGATGACCAGGAAGCGAGGGGCGGGGAGGGCTGGGCAACGCCATTCACTAACACAGACAGGCTGGGAGCCTCAGATCCCGTTCACACACACAGCCACGGCAGCGGGCAGCTCGCTGGCGATGACCAGGAAGCGAGGGGCGGGGAGGGCTGGGCAACGCCATTCACTAACACAGACAGGCTGGGAGCCTCAGATCCCGTTCACACAACACAGCCACGGCAGCGGGCAGCTCGCTGGCGATGACCAGGAAGCGAGGGGCGGGAGGGCTGGGCAACGCCATTCACTAACACAGACAGGCTGGGAGCCTCAGATCCCGTTCACACAACACAGCCACGGCAGCGGGCAGCTCGCTGGCGATGACCAGGAAGCGAGGGGCGGGGAGGGCTGGGCAACGCCATTCACTAACACAGACAGGCTGGGAGCCTCAGATCCCGTTCACACAACACAGCCACGGCAGCGGGCAGCTCGCTGGCGATGACCAGGAAGCGAGGGGCGGGGAGGGCTGGGCAACGCCATTCACTAACACAGACAGGCTGGGAGCCTCAGATCCCGTTCACACAACACAGCCACGGCAGCGGGCAGCTCGCTGGCGATGACCAGGAAGCGAGGGGCGGGGAGGGCTGGGCAACGCCATTCACTAACACAGACAGGCTGGGAGCCTCAGATCCCGTTCACACAACACAGCCACGGCAGCGGGCAGCTCGCTGGCGATGACCAGGAAGCGAGGGGCGGGGAGGGCTGGGCAACGCCATTCACTAACACAGACAGGCTGGGAGCCTCAGATCCCGTTCACACAACACAGCCACGGCAGCGGGCAGCTCGCTGGCGATGACCAGGAAGCGAGGGGCGGGGAGGGCTGGGCAACGCCATTCACTAACACAGACAGGCTGGGAGCCTCAGATCCCGTTCACACAACACAGCCACGGCAGCGGGCAGCTCGCTGGCGATGACCAGGAAGCGAGGGGCGGGGAGGGCTGGGCAACGCCATTCACTAACACAGACAGGCTGGGAGCCTCAGATCCCGTTCACACAACACAGCCACGGCAGCGGGCAGCTCGCTGGCGATGACCAGGAAGCGAGGGGCGGGGAGGGCTGGGCAACGCCATTCACTAACACAGACAGGCTGGGAGCCTCAGATCCCGTTCACACAACACAGCCACGGCAGCGGGCAGCTCGCTGGCGATGACCAGGAAGCGAGGGGCGGGAGGGCTGGGCAACGCCATTCACTAACACAGACAGGCTGGGAGCCTCAGATCCCGTTCACACAACACAGCCACGGCAGCGGGCAGCTCGCTGGCGATGACCAGGAAGCGAGGGGCGGGGAGGGCTGGGCAACGCCATTCACTAACACAGACAGGCTGGGAGCCTCAGATCCCGTTCACACAACACAGCCACGGCGCAGCGGGCAGCTCGCTGGCGATGACCAGGAAGCGAGGGGCGGGGAGGGCTGGGCAACGCCATTCACTAACACAGACAGGCTGGGAGCCTCAGATCCCGTTCACACAACACAGCCACGGCAGCGGGCAGCTCGCTGGCGATGACCAGGAGCGAGGGGCGGGGAGGGCTGGGCAACGCCATTCACTAACACAGACAGGCTGGGAGCCTCAGATCCCGTTCACACAACACAGCCACGGCAGCGGGCAGCTCGCTGGCGATGACCAGGAAGCGAGGGGCGGGGAGGGCTGGGCAACGCCATTCACTAACACAGACAGGCTGGGAGCCTCAGATCCCGTTCACACAACACAGCCACGGCAGCGGGCAGCTCGCTGGCGATGACCAGGAAGCGAGGGGCGGGGAGGGCTGGGCAACGCCATTCACTAACACAGACAGGCTGGGAGCCTCAGATCCCGTTCACACAACACAGCCACGGCAGCGGGCAGCTCGCTGGCGATGACCAGGAAGCGAGGGGCGGGGAGGGCTGGGCAACGCCATTCACTAACACAGACAGGCTGGGAGCCTCAGATCCCGTTCACACAACACAGCCACGGCAGCGGGCAGCTCGCTGGCGATGACCAGGAAGCGAGGGGCGGGGAGGGCTGGGCAACGCCATTCACTAACACAGACAGGCTGGGAGCCTCAGATCCCGTTCACACAACACAGCCACGGCAGCGGGCAGCTCGCTGGCGATGACCAGGAAGCGAGGGCGGGAGGGCTGGGCAACGCCATTCACTAACACAGACAGGCTGGGAGCCTCAGATCCCGTTCACACAACACAGCCACGGCAGCGGGCAGCTCGCTGGCGATGACCAGGAAGCGAGGGGCGGGGAGGGCTGGGCAACGCCATTCACTAACACAGACAGGCTGGGAGCCTCAGATCCCGTTCACACAACACAGCCACGGCAGCGGGCAGCTCGCTGGCGATGACCAGGAAGCGAGGGGCGGGAGGGCTGGGCAACGCCATTCACTAACACAGACAGGCTGGGAGCCTCAGATCCCGTTCACACAACACAGCCACGGCAGCGGGCAGCTCGCTGGCGATGACCAGGAAGCGAGGGGCGGGGAGGGCTGGGCAACGCCATTCACTAACACAGACAGGCTGGGAGCCTCAGATCCCGTTCACACAACACAGCCACGGCAGCGGGCAGCTCGCTGGCGATGACCAGGAAGCGAGGGGCGGGGAGGGCTGGGCAACGCCATTCACTAACACAGACAGGCTGGGAGCCTCAGATCCCGTTCACACAACACAGCCACGGCAGCGGGCAGCTCGCTGGCGATGACCAGGAAGCGAGGGGCGGGGAGGGCTGGGCAACGCCATTCACTAACACAGACAGGCTGGGAGCCTCAGATCCCGTTCACACAACACAGCCACGGCAGCGGGCAGCTCGCTGGCGATGACCAGGAAGCGAGGGGCGGGGGGAGGGCTGGGCAACGCCATTCACTAACACAGACAGGCTGGGAGCCTCAGATCCCGTTCACACAACACAGCCACGGCAGCGGGCAGCTCGCTGGCGATGACCAGGAAGCGAGGGGCGGGGAGGGCTGGGCAACGCCATTCACTAACACAGACAGGCTGGGAGCCTCAGATCCCGTTCACACAACACAGCCACGGCAGCGGGCAGCTCGCTGGCGATGACCAGGAAGCGAGGGGCGGGGAGGGCTGGGCAACGCCATTCACTAACACAGACAGGCTGGGAGCCTCAGATCCCGTTCACACAACACAGCCACGGCAGCGGGCAGCTCGCTGGCGATGACCAGGAAGCGAGGGCGGGGAGGGCTGGGCAACGCCATTCACTAACACAGACAGGCTGGGAGCCTCAGATCCCGTTCACACAACACAGCCACGGCAGCGGGCAGCTCGCTGGCGATGACCAGGAAGCGAGGGGCGGGGAGGCTGGGCAACGCCATTCACTAACACAGACAGGCTGGGAGCCTCAGATCCCGTTCACACAACACAGCCACGGCAGCGGGCAGCTCGCTGGCGATGACCAGGAAGCGAGGGGCGGGGAGGGCTGGGCAACGCCATTCACTAACACAGACAGGCTGGGAGCCTCAGATCCCGTTCACACAACACAGCCACGGCAGCGGGCAGCTCGCTGGCGATGACCAGGAAGCGAGGGGCGGGGAGGCTGGGCAACGCCATTCACTAACACAGACAGGCTGGGAGCCTCAGATCCCGTTCACACAACACAGCCACGGCAGCGGGCAGCTCGCTGGCGATGACCAGGAAGCGAGGGGCGGGGAGGGCTGGGCAACGCCATTCACTAACACAGACAGGCTGGGAGCCTCAGATCCCGTTCACACAACACAGCCACGGCAGCGGGCAGCTCGCTGGCGATGACCAGGAAGCGAGGGGCGGGAGGGCTGGGCAACGCCATTCACTAACACAGACAGGCTGGGAGCCTCAGATCCCGTTCACACAACACAGCCACGGCAGCGGGCAGCTCGCTGGCGATGACCAGGAAGCGAGGGGCGGGGAGGGCTGGGCAACGCCATTCACTAACACAGACAGGCTGGGAGCCTCAGATCCCGTTCACACAACACAGCCACGGCAGCGGGCAGCTCGCTGGCGATGACCAGGAAGCGAGGGGCGGGGAGGGCTGGGCAACGCCATTCACTAACACAGACAGGCTGGAGCCTCAGATCCCGTTCACACAACACAGCCACGGCAGCGGGCAGCTCGCTGGCGATGACCAGGAAGCGAGGGGCGGGGAGGGCTGGGCAACGCCATTCACTAACACAGACAGGCTGGGAGCCTCAGATCCCGTTCACACAACACAGCCACGGCAGCGGGCAGCTCGCTGGCGATGACCAGGAAGCGAGGGGCGGGGAGGGCTGGGCAACGCCATTCACTAACACAGACAGGCTGGGAGCCTCAGATCCCGTTCACACAACACAGCCACGGCAGCGGGCAGCTCGCTGGCGATGACCAGGAAGCGAGGGGCGGGGAGGGCTGGGCAACGCCATTCACTAACACAGACAGGCTGGGAGCCTCAGATCCCGTTCACACAACACAGCCACGGCAGCGGGCAGCTCGCTGGCGATGACCAGGAAGCGAGGGGCGGGGAGGGCTGGGAACGCCATTCACTAACACAGGACAGGCTGGGAGCCTCAGATCCCGTTCACACAACACAGCCACGGCAGCGGGCAGCTCGCTGGCGATGACCAGGAAGCGAGGGGCGGGGAGGGCTGGGCAACGCCATTCACTAACACAGACAGGCTGGGAGCCTCAGATCCCGTTCACACAACACAGCCACGGCAGCGGGCAGCTCGCTGGCGATGACCAGGAAGCGAGGGGCGGGGAGGGCTGGGCAACGCCATTCACTAACACAGACGGCTGGGAGCCTCAGATCCCGTTCACACAACACAGCCACGGCAGCGGGCAGCTCGCTGGCGATGACCAGGAAGCGAGGGGCGGGAGGGCTGGGCAACGCCATTCACTAACACAGACAGGCTGGGAGCCTCAGATCCCGTTCACACAACACAGCCACGGCAGCGGGCAGCTCGCTGGCGATGACCAGGAAGCGAGGGGCGGGGAGGGCTGGGCAACGCCATTCACTAACACAGACAGGCTGGGAGCCTCAGATCCCGTTCACACAACACAGCCACGGCAGCGGGCAGCTCGCTGGCGATGACCAGGAAGCGAGGGGCGGGGAGGGCTGGGCAACGCCATTCACTAACACAGACAGGCTGGGAGCCTCAGATCCCGTTCACACAACACAGCCACGGCAGCGGGCAGCTCGCTGGCGATGACCAGGAAGCGAGGGGCGGGGAGGGCTGGGCAACGCCATTCACTAACACAGACAGGCTGGGAGCCTCAGATCCCGTTCACACAACACAGCCACGGCAGCGGGCAGCTCGCTGGCGATGACCAGGAAGCGAGGGGCGGGGAGGGCTGGGCAACGCCATTCACTAACACAGACAGGCTGGGAGCCTCAGATCCCGTTCACACAACACAGCCACGGCAGCGGGCAGCTCGCTGGCGATGACCAGGAAGCGAGGGGCGGGGAGGCTGGGCAACGCCATTCACTAACACAGACAGGCTGGGAGCCTCAGATCCCGTTCACACAACACAGCCACGGCAGCGGGCAGCTCGCTGGCGATGACCAGGAAGCGAGGGGCGGGGAGGGCTGGGCAACGCCATTCACTAACACAGACAGGCTGGGAGCCTCAGATCCCGTTCACACAACACAGCCACGGCAGCGGGCAGCTCGCTGGCGATGACCAGGAAGCGAGGGCGGGGAGGGCTGGGCAACGCCATTCACTAACACAGACAGGCTGGGAGCCTCAGATCCCGTTCACACAACACAGCCACGGCAGCGGGCAGCTCGCTGGCGATGACCAGGAAGCGAGGGCGGGGAGGGGGGCAACGCCATTCACTAACACAGACAGGCTGGGAGCCTCAGATCCCGTTCACACAAACACAGCACGGCAGCGGGCAGCTCGCTGGCGATGACCAGGAAGCGAGGGGCGGGGTGAGCTGGGCAACGCCATTCACTAACACAGACAGGCTGGGAGCCTCAGATCCCGCACACAACACAGCCACGGCAGCGGGCAGCTCGCTGGCGATGACCAGGAAGCGAGGGCGGGGTGAGCTGGCAACGCCATTCACTAACACAGACAGGCTGGGAGCCTCAGATCCCGTTCACACAACACAGCCACGGCAAGGCAGCTCGCTGGCGATGACCAGGAAGCGAGGGGCGGGAGGGCTGGGCAACGCCATCACTAACACAGACAGGCTGGGAGCCTCAGATCCCGTTCACACAACACAGCCACGGCAGCGGGCAGCTCGCTGCGATGACCAGGAGCGAGGGGCGGGGAGGCTGGGCAACGCCATTCACTAACACAGACAGGCTGGGAGCCTCAGATCCCGTTCACACAACACAGCCACGGCAGCGGGCAGCTCGCTGGCGATGACCAGGAAGCGAGGGGCGGGGTGAGCTGGGCAAACGCCATTCACTAACACAGACAGGCTGGGAGCCTCAGATCCCGTTCACACAACACAGCCACGGCAGCGGGCAGCTCGCTGGCGATGACCAGGAAGCGAGGGCGGGGAGGGCTGGGCAACGCCATTCACTAACACAGACAGGCTGGGAGCCTCAGATCCCGTTCACACAACACAGCCACGGCAGCGGGCAGCTCGCTGGCGATGACCAGGAAGCGAGGGGCGGGGGAGGCTGGGCAACGCCATTCACTAACACAGACAGGCTGGGAGCCTCAGATCCCGTTCACACAACACAGCCACGGCAGCGGGCAGCTCGCTGGCGATGACCAGGAAGCGAGGGGCGGGGAGGGTGGCAACGCCATTCACTAACACAGACAGGCTGGGAGCCTCAGATCCCGTTTCAACACAACACAGCCACGGCAGCGGGCAGCTCGCTGGCGATGACCAGAAGCGAGGGGCGGGGAGCTGGGCAACGCCATTCACTAAACACAGACAGGCTGGGAGCCTCAGATCCCGTTCACACAACACAGCCACGGCAGCGGGCAGCTCGCTGGCGATGACCAGGAAGCGAGGGGCGGGGAGGCTGGGCAACGCCATTCACTAACACAGACAGGCTGGGAGCCTCAGATCCGTTCACACACACAGCCACGGCAGCGGGCAGCTCGCTGGCGATGACCAGGAAGCGAGGGGCGGGGAGGGTGGGCAACGCCACCATTCACTAACACAGACAGGCTGGAGCCTCAGATCCCGTTCACACAACACAGCCACGGCAGGGCAGCTCGCTGGCGATGACCAGGAAGCGAGGGGCGGGAGTGGGCGGCAACGCCATTCACTAACACAGACAGGGGGGAGCCTCAGATCCCGTTCACACAACACAGCCACGGCAGCGGGCAGCTCGCTGGCGATGACCAGGAAGCGAGGGCGGGGAGGGTGGGCAACGCCATTCACTAACACAGACAGGCTGGGAGCCTCAGATCCCGTTCACACAACACAGCCACGGCAGCGGGCAGCTCGCTGGCGATGACCAGGAAGCGCGGGGGCGGGGAGGGCTGGGCACGCCATTCACTAACACAGACAGGCTGGGAGCCTCAGATCCCGTTCACACAACACAGCCACGGCAGCGGGCAGCTCGCTGGCGATGACCAGGAAGCGAGGGGCGGGGAGGGCTGGGCAACGCCATTCATAACACAGACAGGCTGGGAGCCTCAGATCCCGTTCACACAACACGCCCGGCAGCGGGCAGCTCGCTGGCGATGACCAGGAAGCGAGGGGCGGGGAGGGCTGGGCAACGCCATTCACTAACACAGACAGGAGGGAGCCTCAGATCCCGTTCACACAACACAGCCACGGCAGCGGGCAGCTCGCTGGCGATGACCAGGAAGCGAGGGGGG